>JBBPPW010000150.1:0-22875 GCA_038092215.1 Leccinum broughii | reverse complement strand
AGACATTGCCGTGTTCGTCGGCATCCGAGAGGAAACGCTCCAGACAAGCGATGACGCCGACCAATTGTCTGTCCTCAAAACTGAGCATATGTATGCCGAGAGACACAAAAACTCACAGCGGATCTTTCACAACCGTAACATCAATCTACTGCTTCAACTCGTTCGGCAGAAAACCGAATATCAAATCCATGGTCCAGGCACCTCGCACGAGCTTCACGGTGGATTGGCCAAGGCCAGCGCTCCTAGCGGCCTGGCGTCAGAAATAATTGTCCAGACCAGTATAATCAGCAAAGGTTAGACCAGCTTCGTTGATCTGGAGAAAGTCCGCAATGAAATCGCCTTCTCGATAAATCTGAGACGTGATTTGCTCCAGAATATAACCAAGGGCCTGCATCCGAGTAAGCACGAGATCCGCATTCAGCAGAGACACGAACGTCAGCTGCTCCATATTCCTCGCCAGCCTGCCCCCCTCGTTCTCGATCCCGGTTCCGTGCCTCTATTTGGCCACGCACAACGGTACCCGCACGACGAATGGCACTTCCTTTCGCGCTTGTTTGATTCTGAGCAAAACCTGGAAAGGCGGTCAACGTGGAGGGAAGAGCTGACACCACATCTTACTTTGCTCCGTGTCTTCCTCGGGAGCCTTCGTCAACAGGCCAGAATAGATCGAAAATAGACCTTTCATCTGGATGCTGTGAAGGTCGCTGGCTGCTGAAAAGTATGCCTAGCAAACAATGCATTAGGATTGGAAGCACACGCTCTAGATCACGTACAGCACAAAACTTTGAATACAGCGTTTCGTCCATCTCTTTTAGATACAAGAGAAGACCAGCGTGTCTACCAAGCTAGGTCTCCATGCCTTGGTGGTCGAACATGATCGGACGTCCACGTCCCTTTGGTCGAGTGATTCCACCATTGTCATCAAGAATGATTTTGGACTTGAAATGGTATAAGCCACCCGTGTGATAACGTCGAGGTGATCGGACTGACCTAAGCAACTATCACGATGGAGATAATCAAATATACGCTGGCAGAACTGCGCATTGTGTGTTCTGTGCTCTTCCAGCCTTTCCATGGTGGCAGCCATTTCTGACGGCAGAAATCAGATCATGACGTGACTTGCGTAAATGGAACACTAACCTCTATCCTTGCTGACCTGAAGGGCTTTATAGAGCTCCGTAGCGGCTTCTTCGAGTCGTTGTATTCCAGTTTGCTTCTCGAGAGACTCTTGGGTAAGGGTGACCAATGCTTCCTGATCAACTTGGACCGTTTTCTGGTATGCAGAGCGTAGGAATATGCTGGATGTACGGTAGACAAGCCACATACGAGCAAGTTTTCAAGTTCGCTGAGGAGCATTGCCTGGTTTTGGATCTGGACTTGCAAACCGCGCCGTTGCGACTGGATGAAAGAGATATCGTCTCCCACAGCCTATGAAACTGGTCAGAACAAGGGAAGCATCGCCGTAATGCACTTGTGTTTCAATTGATCTTGTAAGAGAACATTAAACTCTCCATGGGGTCGACCTTGCCAAGAGCATCGTCGAGGTATTGGACGACGAGGTTCACCCGGTCATCGAATTCCAAGAAGGAATGAATGTTGGCCTGACCAGGAAATTATAAATTATATATAAAGTGACGACGATCGAAAGACAGACGACGAACCTTTTTCAATGCCATGAGCTCGTCGAGCGATCTGCAGCTCCTTTTGCCGACTTTTTCGGCTGAACACATCATCAGTCACCTATTCATAACCTGCAAGTAGCTCCTCGATGCTGATCATCGTAGCATCCGCTGTTGCCTTTGCGTCTTCGGCATCCTTTTCAGAACACCAGTCACCTGCCACCGGACGGTCAAGGGCAGCTTGGTTGAGAGGGTCCGATTGCTGTGATCACGACACATGCTCGAAAAGTTTCGGGGGCAAGGTGCGGGTAAACGGTGATGTATATGTAGATGCTGGAGGGGCGTGCATCTATCAAATGAGTGACTGATGCACTCGAAGTACGAGGCACGTCAGAGGATGGCTTAGTGGGTGTGTGGGTCAGCCTCGAGGTTCAGGAGAATGCCTCGGAACTTGGCAGAAATATCCATATCGATGATGATCAGTTGCCAGTCGCTTACACCCAAAGCTTAGAATGGTGTCTTCAAGTTCCTACCTAAGGGCCTGGCCAATGGGAGACTAGCCCGCCGATCCGCCGAGATCTGTCTGGCTCATATCCAGCATCGCCGTCGCAGACGTGCCCGATTACGAAGCGTACGTCAAACGAAAAACGTACAACCTGGTGCCGTGAAGCTAAGTTCAATGGATTTATTCTTTACCGATCAGTGGCGCAATGAGTCATTGAACCATTTCAGTACAGAAAGAAGAAATCGCTGTCGCCGTCGCCGCTACGCCCACACCCTTGAACGGGAATATTAGTCAAATCGACTGCGGCCAACTTACACCAACTATATTGCGGCAATGAAAAAAATGAGTGAGTCATACACATGGCCGTCTTATCTGAGCGCATCTTCTCTACTAAGACTGTTCGGGGAACGTGGTTCCCTCAGCGTCGGCAGGGAGTTCTTGGCACATTTAGTATCCAAGAGCGGCTGCAGCAGAAGAGGATACGACAGATGGTCGACGCGCGACCGTTGGTCGCAAGGCGCTGGACAAACCAGGGGATGGGTTTGAAGGAAAGAAGGGGGGAGGGGGAGGGAGGGAGGGGCAGTGGAGACTACAGATTCTCTGCCAGATTTATTTCTCGAGGAATTTGCAGGTAATGTGGGACGGGAGGGGGTGGGGGTCCTAAAGACATACGGAAGGGGCTTAGGCCCTGAGGGAAGAGGCAAGCGATTTGAGAAAGCGACAGGAGGCGAGGAAGGCAGTGACGTCTCGGCGGATGGCGGTACGAAGTCGGTTGTCTGTTTGAGGGATTGTGGTGAGAACGGTTTTGGGGGGCATTGCCTAGCAAGTTACCAGGTGGATCATCGAGGCCATCGAGCTGGAGGGAAGCATCGACGGGAGAGTAGAAGAGGTCGACGATGGCTCTGATAAATTTGGCCCGGTCAATCGCGTTCTCTGACCTGTACGTCCTTGCGACGGTTATGTCAAAGGAGATGGACTAACCTGGGGAGCGTGAGCGAGGCAGAAGGTGACGGTGGAGGTGAAGGTGAAGGGACGCAGGTTCAAGACGATATCTGTCTTCCACTTGTACGTCGTCGCGAGGGTTATGTCGATGGCTGACCGAGGGAGTGTGAGCGGGGCAGAAGGTGACAGTGGAAGTGAAGGTGAACTGACGCACGTTCAAGACGATGTCCGTCTGCCACTTGTACGTCTTCGCGAGGGTATGTCGAAGGATCCAGGGGAGCGTGAGCGCGGCAGAAGGCGAAGTCGAAGGGCCGCATGTTCAAGACGATCTATGTCTGCCACTCGTGTGTACTCGCGAGGATCATGTTGACGGCGGACCGGTGGAGCGTGAGCGGGACAGAGAGCGAAGGTGAACAACGGCACGTTAAGATGATGTCCTCGGGAGGAAGTTGACGGTGACGGTGAAGGGGAAGGTGAAAGTGAAGGGACGCGCGTACAAGACGATCTCCGTCTTCTACTTGTACGTCCTCGCAAGGGATATGTCGAAGGTTAACTGGGGGAGCGTGAGCGAGGCAGAAGGTGACGGTGAAGGTGAAGGTGAGGGTACGCACGTTTATGACAATGTCTCTCTGCCAATTCTACGTTCTCGCGAGGATGATGTCCCTGGGAGCGTAAGCGGGGCAGAAGTTGACGGTGACGGTGAAGGGCCGCACGGTCAACTTGTATGTTCTCGCGAGGATCTTGTCACAGGCTGACCGGGGGAGCGTCAGCGCGGGCACAAGGTGACGGTGACGGTGAAGGTGAAGGTGAAGGCGAAGCGACGCACGTACAAGAAGATCTCCGTCTTCTACTTGTACGTCCTCGCAAGGGATATGTCGAAGGTTGACTGGGGGAGCCTGACTATGGCAGAATGTGACGCACTTGTACGTCCTCGCGAGGGACAGGTCGAATGCTGACCGGGGGAGCGTCAGCGGGGCAGAAGGTACGGTGAAGGTGAAGGCGAAGGAACGTGCATTCAGGAAGATCCCTCTCTGCAACTTGTGGGTCCTCACGAAGCATCTGTCGAAGGCTGACCGAGGCAGTGAGGGAGGCAGAAGGTGACGGTGAACGTGAACGTGAAGGGCCGCACGGTCAGCTTGTACGTTCTCGCGAGGATTATGTTGAAGCCTGACCGGGGGAGCGTGAGCGAGGCAGAAGGTGACAGTGAAGGTGAAGGTGAAGGGACGCACGTTCAAGAAAATATATCTCTGCCACCTCTGCGTTCTCGCGAGGATCATGTCGACGACGGGCCGTGGGAGCGTGAGTGGGTCACTAGGGGAAGGTGAAGGGCCGCATGTTCAAGACTATATCTGTCTGCACTTGTGGGTCCTCGCGAGGGTTATGTCGAAGTCTGACCGGGGGAGCGTCAGCGGGGTAGAATGTGAAGGAGAAATTGAAGCCGAAACTGAAACTGAAGGGACGAACGTTCACCACGATCTCTGTCTGCACTTGTACGTCCTCGCCAGGGTTATGTCGAAGTCTGACCTGGGCAGCGTGAGCGGGGTAGAATGTGAGGGTGAAGGTGAGGGTGAAGGTGAAGGTGTAGGTGTAGGTGTAGGTGTAGGTGTAGGGACGCACGTTCAAAACGATATCTGTCTGCCACTTGTACGTCCTCAGAGTTATGACCGAGGGAGCGTGAGGGCAGCAGAAGGTGAAGGTGCAAGTGAACGTGAACGTGAAGGGACGCACGTATAAGACGATCTCCGTCTTCTACTTGTACGTCCTCGCGAGGGATATGTCGAAGGTTAACTGGGGGAGCGTGAGCGGGGCAGAAGGTGACGGTAAACGACCGCACGTTCAAGACCATCTCTGTCTTCCACTTGTACATCCCCGCGAGCGTTATGTCGAAGGCTGACCGGGGGAGCATGATGGGAGCAGAAGGTGACGGTGAAGGTGAAAGGCCGCACGTTCGAGGTCCTCGCGAGGGTTATGTCGAAGGCTGACCGGGGGAGCGTGAGTGGGGCAGAAGGTGACGGTGAACGTGAACGTCAAGGGACGCACGTTCAAGACGATGTGGATAGCGTTGTTGACGAACACACAAAGTCATCGGACATAGTATGAGATTGAGATGCTACAGCGACGAATTACATACGATACTCATGGCGAAATACATAATTACAAGGCAGCCCCTAATACCAGACTCTTGAGCCCATGCATAACTTCATGGCCATCGAGCCGCGCATCGCCGTCCAGTTGGAAGTCGGGATGTTCAAAGGTGAGATCGTCGAGGACGCGCAGTAGTAGGAAAGTCTTCTCGGTTAATTTATTTATTTGACCGTTGCGGTGAACGTCGGAATTGTCTTGCATCCCAGACTGCAGCCGCGGCCGTTGTTGCACGACGTCGGTGAGCACGCACACTGCAAGCTGTTGGTGGTGTTCAGTATCTGGTACTTAGAACGGTGTGTCACTCACCGAAGCCAACAATTTTGCGAGTAAGGCTAATAAGGAGGTGTTGTCCAGCTCGGACGCTGGACCCCATGATTCGATATACCCCTGGGCATCTCTTCGCCCGTGTCGAACGCCGAGCGCAAAGGCAGTCTCTTCGTTCGGAGACAATAGAAGTGCCAGGAAATCCCGAACGGGTTGATTTGCAAACCATAGAATTCGGTTGCCATCCCGGAGGTGCCAAATTTCGCATCCGAACGACGGGTTCCACGCGACGGAGTGCAGCAGAGCTTCCTTCTGCACAGCGGTGTAGGTGGGAGGGATCATTGTCGTGAGGCTTGACCACTGAACTTGGATGTTGACGTAGGCAGGGTCTGTAGGGATGAAGGGGACAACGTGAGAGGTGACGAGGGCTCCCAGCGTGCATCGTAGTAAACGGTTCATATTTGATTGACGAGCCATTCGAATCTGAAAACAAAATTGTTTGTCGGAGAATCGAAGTTAGAAAGAAGCCACTTACCAAACCTTTGAACGTGTTCTCGAAGTTTGTTACTTCACCGATTTGATGTGCAGGGGTGCTATTGGTTCGTCGGATTGCGTTCAGATGTGTGTTGCTGATGACGATTGATGTTGGTAATAGAAGTTCCGAGCTTATCGCGTCCCAACGTCTGTACGCGTTCTGTAACGCTTGATTTGCGGTCTGAATGAGACTTGAAACCGGCTGATTGGTGTGCGTCGCATGGAAAACGATGTGCCAGCTGTGGAGAAAGACACCCGTCCACACCCGGTTGATGTGGGTGATATGGGCAACTGTTTGTATGGAAATAAAGTCAGGGGCGGCCATGATAGAAAAAGCGACGACGAACACATCGGAAAAGCAATTGAGTTGCTTATTTGTCCGCCATCCATGTAGTCCTCAAATGGCCTGGTATCGTAAGCTAAGGTTGTGGTAGCGGCGGCGACCGTTTGAGGTAGACTGGAAAGGTGTGACTCCGTTGCGGTCAGTTCGCTTTGCACTGCCGCTGGAGAAGAAAGTTCCGAGTCCCCGCTCAAAGAAACCGGTGACAGCGACGGGCTCGCGGAGTATGGGGGGCTTGCCGCCGGCAAGACGAGTGAGGTGGCGACTGATTGAGAAATCAAGGCAGGAGATACGGTTTGAATGAGTAATGACTGTGTGCCAGTGGGCGGGCTGTAAGGTGGGGTGATCAGGGTGAACGGCTGGTGGTTGGCTGGCTGCCAGTGTGTGTGTGGGGGGGGATGCATCGCGAGAACGACCTCTCGGTACGGACTCCTCATGAATTCGTCCCAGACGTCGCGATAAACAATGACATTGGCATCCGAGTCGTTTGCGTTGGTTGCCATTGAGGAGAGCGTCGGATAATAGCAGGAAGGTGGGCGTTCAGAAGAATGCCAGAGTCTGAACGACTCGGACTGTAATATCAGATTTGGTCGATCATGTCCCATGATTGGGACCCTGGTGAGAGACTCGCGAAGAGGTAACGATTACATACCTTATTACTCGACCAAGGCGCTGTCGGGCCATTCCAGGATAGGGGACAGAAGGACTGGGATGTATAACTACATAATACTGAGATTGCCGCCAGGAGGCCGCCCGAAGTCGAAGTTCAATATCATAGGCTGGGCTCGAATAGACCGCCACTGGACCTGGACGCCGTGGCCCGTGAGATTCACCTATGGAAATTGAAATCAGTCAATACAGCCCGTCACGGTGACGGTGAGCCAAACTGCAAGGCCAAGCACCTCGCAGTGGGCCCGGCGGACTGGTCAACGATCACAACACATAATAGCCAACGGACCCTTGTGGGAGACTCGTGAAGGTGACACAAATTACGTACCTCAGCCTTGGGCCAGTTAATTTGAATGTGACAATTGGGGAAAAGTCACGGTAGAAATAAACACGATGCTGGCCAAGCACCTGGCAGGCTGGCAGTCACATCAGTGGGCCCGGCGGGCTGGTCACCAATTGCACCAGATAGCCAACGGACCCTGGTGGGAGATTCGCGAAGGAGGTCACTATGACACAAATTACATACCTGAAGGCCTCATGGGCCGGTCATGTGACAACTTGAAGGGGAAAGTAGACATAGACAGTCCGAGTCACTCAATCCTTGCGCCAGGTCCCCGACTCTCGGGAATAATAAATTTCGTAATAACACGCCAATGTGAAGTCATAACTACTACTAGTAGATGCACGCCGAACCTCGTCGGCAAATACCTTGTTTGCAATGTTTCGTTACTCTCTTGTATTTACTTTGACGTCCAATCAACAAAAACTGAACAGTAAGGTAGCCCTGATAACTGTATTCAATGTAGTTTACTTAGTGAAATACTACTGCTACTGTAGTAGACCATTCCCGATAGATCTCACCTCTCAAGCTTCAATAAATAAATGGGTCGTCGAGGGAGTTCGCGTTGGGCAGCGTCGGTTTGATTTAATTGGCACAACCATGGCTAACTTACTGTAAAGGACACTGCGGATCAACGTTAACCGCGAGCCAGAACCCGTCCCACGGAGCCGATCTCGAACAGGCGTCCATTCACGGACATGTCTCATCGGTTGCTGTCGTACAGCTATGTGTCAAAGACCGGTCAGGTGTGGAGTTTGTTGCGGAACGCGGTTGATTCGGACTGCAGCTTTTGACCCTCTGCATACAATTCCAAACCTCGTCCGAGCACGCCTTCAACACGTTTCATGTAGGTCAGGAGTTGATCGATTTGTCGACCCCCGTATCTGAGATAAATCATTGTGATAATTGAAGTGGAAACGACGGCGTCAGCCAGCACGGTTCGAGAGACGTGACGCAATGTGCTCCTTGACAGAGTCGAGGAGTAGGAGTGATCGGGATCATTTGCATGCCGTGTGAACTCAAGGTGCTAAGAAACAACGACGGCTACCTTTGGTCGGATGAAGATCAGACTCCCATCGGTGCGAGTTCCTACACCTTGAAGATGAAAGATTGGCGAAACTTGATATAGGCACGTTAACGACTCGGAGGTGAGCAGTCGAAGGATGTACTTACAATATTATCTTGCGTTACCAAGTTTTGTGTTTGTTCCTGGACCCGTTAGGGGACAGCAAATTCAACAACCCGGGTTGTGCGATCTTGCCTTATCTGATTGAGATTTCTGTGATCCAACTAATGCGGATACTGTTTCAGTATGGTTTCAGTTTCTGCGCCCTTCGCTACAACTTCACGTTCACGCCCGAGTCACCCATCTTTCGTTTTTCACCATACTACCTTCATGTCTACTCCTTTATCAGAGCCGAGCTCCAGTTCGGTTCGTGCATTGGTCGTGGAGGGCGTTTCAGTCCGTGATTCTGATGTTCACGATGGTCGTGTGTCCGTAGAACGGTTAGTACGTCGTGACTTTGTTTTCCATTCAGTCTCTGCCATTGACGATCTTCCTGATGTCCGTTGGTGGCCATCTGGACCAATCATTTGTGTCGCTTTCCGTTCAACGTCGGAGTGTGTGGAGACACTGCCTTCTTTGGGGGTACGTGCTCTTGAGTCTATTACGCTAGCAGGTGCCTGGGGTCCGCGATTTTACCCTTTTTAGGCAAGCGTCGAGGTTTCTGCAGCGTTTCCACTGAGTTTGTGTCTAGCACACGTACAACACATTTATACCTCTCCCTGCTCTATTAAAGGGACCCAAAACCATGTATCATGTGCCACTCTATGTATTCATTTTTCAGTAAAATGTACGTCTCGTTTCGCTATCATGAGTTTTCGAGACGCTCATATCATTTCCAAATTAAGCCATATGGTTTGATCGTTGATTCTTAAACGCGCCGAGTCGCCGACGCGTTGCGTCTCTCTTTCAGTCTTTTTCACCTTCACCCTCTGTACTCTTTGTAGACCGCCTTAGACTATGATATGCTGATTTTTTAATGTTTAGATCTGTAATCACTCGCGTTGGCTCACGTCCGCGAGCCCTCATTTATGATCCAGGGTTCGCCGCCTAACCCTGCTCAGCCCCCTTTCAGAGGCAGTCTCGCTGAGGACCTTCAATGAACGGTTCAGTCTTCCTACTCAGCGCCCAGATCGATTCGTTCTTGTAGGAATATAAAACATGGTCAGTATGCACGTTCTCTCGATACTCATCCACACTTTTTTTCCCTCGCCAAGAAGAAGAACGCGCCGTACCTGTATGATCTCGTCATCACGCACGCATTGCACTGGCCAAGCCTGACGTGCCAGTGGTTCCAGGACAAGAAGTCGTGCGTATTCCTGCGTTCAAACTTCCTCTCCCTCTCACGACCTGCACTCCAGCCTTCCAAACAAGCCCTACACCGTCAACAGATTGCTTCTCGGCATGCACACGTCCGGCCAAGCACAAGACTACCTTCAAATTACCACCGTTCAATCTTTGAGTCGCACACCAATGAGGTCTTGCATCTCTCATGGTCACCACACGACGCACATTGTATCAGTGTTTGCCTCCACGGCAAGTACCTCCGGTACCGGGCGGAAGAGACATGCCGACACCACGCAATTCAGAATTGTCATCGACTCATCCAATGGCACGAAACGCGCACGCTTGAAGGACTAGTACGTGTAATTTTGAGATTACAACCTTTCTTATGGACTGTACTTCAAGTGTACTACGTCAAGTATGCTCCGCTATCATTCTGTTTCTTTTTGACGGGCTCTTTACAGCGCTGCTGTCGTTTTTCGGTTGGTAGTCGCTCCTTTTTGTTGCAGTTGATGCTGCATACCTGCGGTTATGGGTCCTGTCCACACTCACGCATTCGAATCTTGATCGAATCCTAATCAGCATATATTACGTGACACTAACTAAATTTGTCGTGATCGTCATGCGTGACGGGGGGTGGTCCGCCCCGAGGTTTCTGCGGGTCAGTGTCGTGACAGGGGTGCTTCGCACGCCTCTTGCTTGTCACCGGTCTGATCGCACCGCATAACCAACGGACCCTGGTGGGAATTTCGCGAAGGAGGTCATGACGCAAACACGATACTAAGTATGAATTGCTGGCTACTCAATAGCTTTGAAATGACTTTTTAAAATCACGACAAGTCACTCAGTGGCCCGGAACACCGGTGAGCTAAACTGGCCAGCTTGAGCACCTCGCAGTGGGCCCCGGCGGCGGACTGGTCACCGATCGCAACACATAATAGCCAACGGACCCTGGTGAGAGACTCGCGAAAGAGGTCAAGACACGAAATACATACCTCATGAACAAGTAGAAATAAACACGATGCTGGCCAAGCACCAGACTGGCAGTCACTCAGACATAGCCAACGGACCCTGGTGGGAGATTCGCGAAGGAGGTCATGACGCAAATTACATGATGGGTCATGTGACAAGGGGAAAGTAGAAATGATACTATAATTGCTGGCTACTCCATGGCTTTGGCATTATTAACTTAAGTCACGACAAGTCACTCAGTGGCCCGGAACACCGTGAACTTAATCTGGATTCATAACATACGAGACCTTGATTGCTTCAACTTGAAACAGATGCCGGCAAGATAGTACATACTGCCATCGCGGAGTACAGCGTGGGTAAAAAAATCACCGAACGAGCATAAAAGCTCAGGGCACATTTCACCAGTCTCCCTATCCTGCGCATCCCAGAAAGGCCAAGTCACTCCATGTCAGCCGAAAGGCAGACCTCACAGTGTACAGTACTTGCAGATCGGCCATGCCAAGATTTGCAAGATAGTCAAAAGATGCATCACTGTCCAGCTATCATTCAAACGAGCAGGGCTCCCATAGCGGACTTGGTATGAATGAGTTTCATTGAATTGTCTTGGTCTGACCATCGATAAATTGAAAATCAGCTCTTGACGTATGTCGAGAAAGCTCGACAGCTCAACGTTAGTGACATGGACAACGTGTTTGCTGATAAGCATCCTTTTCTCCATGCGGTGAGTGAATTTTGTGAGTAAAAGAAATTTCTGGGCATTAACAGTGTTGTCCTTCTCAAGCTTCGCTGTTCATCGAATCTCCTCACCACCTCCCAAAAAAAGTCACAGATCATTGAGGTTTTATCTTCAAAGCGGGCCTTGATATCACAGTTGGTAAAGCTGGAAAGTGTATACGAGTCGCTTCGCATTGAATTGCAAGAAGAGGAAGGTTATGATGTCACTGATGCATTTTGTAAAGAACACTGTGGTGCAGGTGATGGCCAAGATGCTGAGAGCGAGTTGGCCATTGCCTATATGGAACTTACGTTCCGACCCGTAACTTTCCCCGGGCTTGATGCCCAGAGCTGCCACTTAAGGCAGACACTAACTCCGGCATGCGTAAGTGATCTAGTATTTTGTTAAATAATGAATCACATTGACAATTTTAGTAGACCTAGGTGTGCGCAGTTTATGCTTCAACTTTGTTTCACTTTACCCTTCGGAGTTTTTGCTCTCCATGTAATTTTATTCAGGTTCGTTTGAATCTGGCTCCACCGTCTCTGTTGTGTTTTTTTTTTTTTTCTTTTGGTACAGACCCGATGATCGTTCGCGACTCGGAATCAGACATTCCCTTGGTGAAATAGGCACCTTGTGATAATTACCTGTATTACATGTACGCAGCTCTTCATTATCTTATTTTTTCAAGTTGTTGTACTCGAACTTGTAGTAATCTTGTTTCAATGATGTCGCGGTCAGCACGAGGTTGTAGTGAGGAATTCAAACGGCTTGCAGCCACAACAGTCACGTGATTCCCCCTTATTGAATTAATGTAGTCTTTTCTCCCTTTCTAGGGCTTTTTTTTGTCGGTATTTTCGAACGGCCTGAAGATAGGTCGTCTACCAACCAACCGTGAGTGCATTTAAAGAGAAGAGCACTGAGTTAGAGGTCTTGAGATGTACAGTGCGGGCCGTAATTTTCATGTGACAAACACGTAAGCAGTTCTGATGACTCATGCAGTGCAGTTCCGTGAGCCGATAGGCGAGCCGGGAAGCTCCCACCCAGGGGTGGCGCACAACATGGTCACCCAAATTTTTCGTCCTTGACGACAATTCCTCAGCCGTCTCGTGACTCAGGGTGTCCAATTGTAATCTACCTAAACACCTGAGTAACCAAATGCTTGGATTGCACTACTGGGATATGGATTTTCCGGCAGAATCCGGCTGGCCGGCGTCGTCCGCGGAGTTCGCCGTACTTAGACTGTCACGTCACGCTCTATATCGGGCACTTGAAAATTCCGTGATAAGTTCATGGTGTATCATAGATCGCTTTATCTGAATCTCAGTCTCATACATATATATGTGCGGTCGGAAGTTTCAACCATCCGCACACCGTCATCAGTTTGATCTATCCATCAATCAGAATTTATTCCTATCTATCCTCACTGTTAGCTGCGTAGTATAAAGGTCTGTAGGCCGACGTTTTAACGCCAACCCTCCTTTCTACTCCTCTACAATGGCATTCATTAGTACTGCGATGACCATTTTTGCAGTCACCAGCAGACTGGTTGCTCTGGCCACTGCGACACCTGTACCAAATTGCCAGGCGGGCGGTATTGCCATACCGCTCACCAGACATTCTTCCTTTCTGCACTCCAACGGAAGCATTGATCTAGATGCAATAACTTCTCATGGTATATCAGTCAGGGAGTACGTCGAACCATGACATCCAATCCTTCTGCTCAGGCTTTTTTTTTTTAGGAAGATCCTTAGTGGCCTAGAGAATTACGAGATGAACACGGGGACGATGCATCCTCTCGCTGTGAAACGGAGCGACTCCGGACTCGGAAAGCGTCAGCGTGGCCGCCTCCCGCTGACAAGTCATCAAAATGGAATCTGGGTGGGCCAGATTTCGATCGGCACTCCTCCTCGGACCTTGACGGGTAAATTCTCTCTGTATCATTCTTATATATGTTTACCCTGATCTATGTCACAGTCCAAATCACCACGGGTTCAGCGTTCGTACCTTCTTTTCGTTCATGCAGCTGTTTTGTTTAAATCAATGCAGCGATATGTGGGTGCTGGAAAGTAACTGTGCTGGGATTACCCCAGGTTTCCCCCTATGGGATCCCATTTCATCCGAAACTGTAGAGTACAGTGGTCAGTCATTTGAGCTCAGATATGGAGATGGAACCGTCATCCGAGGTGATCGATATATTGATAATATGACCATCGCTGGATACACTGTATGTTTTGTATCGCTGATAAGTATAACCATTGAATTCTGACGCCAAGCTAGGCAGACGGTCAGACCATTGGTGCTGCAACATCGTACGCTTCTCCGAGACAGAACAATGGATATCCAGAGGGTTCATTGGGATTAGCCTTCCCTACCATCTCGAAATTTGATACTGATCCACTGTTTACGTCGCTTATCAGACAATGGAGCATAACGAATCCGATATTCTCATTGAAACTCTCTTCTTCTGGAGCCGAGATGTACGTTGGTGGAACAAATACGATGCTGTACAGTAATCGCATCCATTGGACACCCGTAACAGTTCCTGTGAGTTAAAATGCTAGATGTGTCCGCGGACTCTGTTGCTGACACTGGCATTTATACAGGGATTCTGGCAGGTGTCCATGGACGTTATTCGGCGTTTGAATGGTAAACCGCAGCTCGGAAATATACCTGCCATTCTCGACACTGGTTCAAACTTCATCTTCGGAGATCGGGAACGGGTTAGATCACTGTACGAGACCGTTGGAAGTATTGATTACTATACCCGTGAGTCCAGATTGCGTTCAGTACCTTTTTCTTATTGACATCCTGCAGTACCGTGCCATTCTTTCCCGATAGTGAGCCTTACCTTCGGCCGCAAGGTATGGCCCATCAATCCCGAAGTTCTCAATGTTGGACAAGTTGCGGAAGATCCTACCAGATGTTACAGCGCCATTCTCGGCCATCAACAGTCCGCCGGTGAGATTGATGGCTTATTCCCCCCTCCCCCCCTTTTTTTTTTTTGTGAGGCTAGATGTACTCGCTCTGACTATATGGCCTAGAATATTGGATCCTTGGGACCCCTTTCCTGCAGAGTGTATACACCATATTCGATCCCACTCAGTTACGGGTCGGGTTTGCGAACCTCAATTGAATCGTCGCGAATGTTCCCGGTACAGTGCATATTTATGGATTCGATCTATTTAAATTATTCGGAGATTTCATGGTGAAAGCCTCGAAGGAAGGGTTGACGGCCGCGCTTCCAGGGCCATTGAACTACGACGCTGTACACATAACATATGTACAAGCGACGTATCTGAGAGCAGCGCTAGCGCTGTCGAAACTGCCAATCTACTCGCGCGTGGTTATGACGACGACGACATACGTGGCATCGAGTCTCCGAGGGGAGAGTGTGTGTGTGTGTGAGAGAAAGAAAACTAAACACGAGACATGGCAACGAAAAACACAAGGGATGATACCTAGAGGCACAAGTACCCGTCCGTTCCCCTTTTTTCTGAACTACAAAGACAGAGACAGAGTCTGACAAAGAAAAGGAAAGGAAAACGACGAACATCACATCACTCTCTCACCTCCGCTAGACCGTCGGCAATACAGCCTCCCCGTCCACATTCCCAGCTCCATTCGCACCTCCAGCCGCGTTATACATGGCCCTAAGCGCCAACTCGTTCCGCTTCTGCCTCACCCTCTCCGCCTCCTCCGCCCCACCGGTCATTTTCAGCTTCTTCCCGCTCACGAATCCCTCCAGCTCGTTCTGAAACGCGTCCTCCCGATTCGCAGCGATCTCTCTCTTCCGATGCTTCTGGCTGGCAGCAATCGCCTTCATCCGCTTCTCCGGATCCACAGCAGCCCCTCGAATCTCCATCATCACAGTGCTCAACCCGCCTTGCGTCTCCTCCGCAGACAATGGCTGCTTCAAAAACGCTCGCCCACGCCCGCTGCCCGCAAGGTTGATACCGCTGCCGTTGACGCCACCCCCACCACCACCCCCACCACTGTTGCTGCTGCTGCTGTTGCTGCCGCCCCGTCGCAACGTGATCACCTTTCTCACATGCCGGAACACCTCCACGAAGTTGAATCTTACACGTTCGTCTCTCCTTATGTCCGTGATCAAGTCATTCCTCTTGATTGTATTGTTGTTGAACTGCCGTTGGATATGTTGCCGTGTACACGATTGCCTTTGCCTGGATTGCAGACCATTGCGGATTGTCATCGCATGCCACGCGGATGGACCATTCCAAGCTTCCGAATTCAATCAAAATATTCGATTGCAGTGCACCGTGACGTCGCTAGGTCTTGAAGCTGAAGCACTGAAGTTCTGAATCAGTTCTGTGTATATCTTTCGGTGATTCCCTAATTGTGTACATAACAAAATTCGTAAATTACTTATGTCTTAAAATTGACGGGGTGAATTGGCAATGCGTGGTTATGTGCGATCAGCCACCTTATCATAGTAGCTAAAGATTCATGGTTCATGATCACAATAGTTGTTGATTACTCTCATACGATATTACAGAGTAGTAAGTACACAATAGCACAACGGAGCGAAACGGGCGGCACGATGTTACGAGAGAGAAAACAGAGCATGATGATAAAGAGTGTGACCAATCACGACGTCAAAGTCGTTGACGTCGAGGTCGAGTATTTTGCAACCGACTCGGCCGGCTTCGTTAGAATAAAACCTTTTTTGTGGATCGAGTCAGCAATACTCAACGAGTCGACAACACAAACATACCTTTGAGTGCGGCCACCTTTTCGCCCTGCCTTCCAAAGCCCATTCCAGGCCCGCTGGCGGCCTGTTCCTTTTCCTCCGAGCGGCTCAGCATCGACGACAGCGCGCCCGTGACAGGCCGTATATCAACGCCCCGGATGTGTGTCGGGAGCACGTCCTTGCGCCGTTCGCGCCACGACAGGATGGACCGCTTGTCCTTGGCCTTTTGCCGGAAGATCAGACCGACGAGGATGTTGAGGCAGCCGACGGAGAACAGAAAGAACGCGGTCACTAGCGGGAAATCGCCGACGAAGTGGGAGAGGACGGACGCGCCGATCCTGGAAGGTGGCTAAGATGGATGTGAAAATACAAGAAGACGGCGACCTACAGGCATTGCATCACCCCGAGCGCGCCGACACCAAAATCCTTTCCGAGAACGGGAAAGAAGCGGTCAAAGAATGCCATAGGCCAACCTACACCATGATGCCTATCTCAGCCTCTCATCCCATGCCATCCGAGAAGTGAGTACGTACCAATTTCAGACAGGACGAGCACAACGGTTTGTAATATGATGAAAATCCGGTTCAAGACAGCCCAGAATGGTCCGCCAGCTTGGTTGGGGACAGTGCTGTGTCTACGAAGGAAATTGTCAGGAAAGCTATCATCCGATTTGGGAATAGAAAGGCACATACGGGATATACTGCGAATTTCCCTCGTTGAACGCGGTCACGTTGAAGTTGCCATTCATAAAGTTGTTGACGGCCTTGACGTCGTCCACCATCACGATTACGCTAGTCGCAAATACGAGCAAGAGAGCGAGGATGCTCAACGCACGAACGATGTTCAGAGCAATGAATACACCTAAAAGGATAGGTCACGACTGCACGCTCGGATACGCTTCAAGCCAACCACTTACGGGCAAAGCCAGGAAGAAACATCATCATGTTGGACGTGAATGCCACAGGTCTGAAAGTGAATCAAGGAGCGAACCAGCGCTAGCAATTTAGTATTACACAAAAGTCAGTGAGCTTGGGCGACCAGCGAGCCCAGGAAATGGAATCAACGATGGCAGATGTTGAAAGGGTGGAAGTCAGTAGTCCTGCAAAGAGTGGCTTCTCCTCGACGCGCGCATATTAAGCGGTCAGCAGAACAACATCAATTTCCTTGGAGACTTATTGTTCTCTCGAAGGAGGAAATACTACTAAGAGAGAACAAAGGAAGTTCCGCGTAGCTTGTTAAGGTAGTAAAGTCCGTCCACAGCAAACAAACAAGAACGTGCGAAACACTACCTACGTACTTGGTAGATGGTGTTCTAGTAGTGCTACCACACAACACAAGGTCTCCCGGCAGACATGAAAGCTGTACATTAATGATCGAGTCACAGAAAGAGGCTCGGGTATATAACGCAAGGCATCAGAGATGGTAAACAGTATGGTCCGACCCCTACGAGTCCTTCGATGGTATTGACGGGATGGGCGGAATCTGCCCGTGTCGGGCGCGTTGCGACTTCCTATTCTGCTGTGCCGCTTGAGAACGCTCTTGTTCGGCCCGCATGGCTTGCATGATATCAAGCTGTTGAGCTATGAACTCTGACGTGTTTGGTCTGCGGTACCGGTTGAGCTCGCCCGCGACCTTCACGTCGTAGAACCATGCGTACCTCATTCGTAGGATGCGTATGATGGTCTCCCCGCTGAATACTTCCTTCTCCTGCTTCTCCTTTTTGCGTTCCTTGATCGTCCCAAGGTTTCTTTGATTATAAACGCTCTTGACTCGCTTCTTGACGGGTACGGCCTCTCGCAAGCTCTGTTGCATGGCGCGAACGCATTCTTCCATCAGTGTATCCCTACAGTCTGATTAGCCATGTTCACCGCCAGATGTGATGTTTCTACTCACGTGTGCCAATCGTAGTACAAACGAATCGAGACCACGTCGCGATACTTCTGGTTCTGAAGGGTTTCCAGCGGAATACCTTCCCCTTCAGCATGGAAGTAATCCCTCATGAACTGAGCGGGACCTGGTCAGCAAGGAACCGAAATGCAATCTCGACAACACCACCCCACCTTGAGCCACTTGAAAACTATGTCCACCTCCTTGTCGCTCAAAGCCTTCATATCGCTCGACAATTTGGATAATGGAGGTATGAGAAGGCCCTCGATGACCGTCAGAATCTCCTTCCATACCCTGAGCATCACCATATCTTTGACTGTCTCGGCCAGGTGCGTATTGAGGACCTGCAGGTTGGCATCAAAGTAGTCAAAGAGCGGAACGATGGCTCGCTCAATCTCTACGTCGGTCAACTCCTCGGCGCGGAAGCGAGGCTTTTCAGACGACGGAAGAGGAACCTGCACTTCGTTCGAGCTTCCCCCGAGTGCGGTCCGGTAGAGCACGGTCACGTTGGCAAGGGCTTTATTGTAATCGAGGACGGTACCAGTCTTGACGAGGCTCTTCAATACGTTTCGCGACAAGGATTGTCTTATGAACGGAGACATCTGACAACAGGGGCGTGCGGGTCAGTGAAACCTGCGGAAAATGCCCGGACACTAACCTTGTCAATGAAAATACGGATCATGTCGCCTTCGCTGCGCTTCAGGGATCTGAATGCTCGTCCAAAATAGAATTGAGCATCGTCCTTCTCCCCTTCCATACTGACACGTAAAAGAATCCGTCCTTGGTGGCCATGGCTAGTGACCTCAAGGTTCAGCCATACGTCGTGTGTCAGGAAATCGCCGTATTGTGCGGGATTCAGGCAGATAAAGCCGCGACCGACCACGTCGTGTTGGCCCACAAGCGCACGATCTCGTATACTGCACATCAGCCACAGTGGCTTGTCGACGGAAATATCAAAAGTCTCTTCCCCTACAACCGGAGGTTAGAATAACGAAATGTAAAGCTATATAATTCTCACATCGAGGATTCAGTGTCTCGTAAATTGTCCGGGTCTTCACCAAGCGATTTCCGGCTTCATCGCTGAGAGTCACAAACGTATCCAGCTGAGCTGAAGGATTACTGTCCAGTGGCATGAGGTCCTCTGCCATAACTATTTTCACTGCAAACAGGAATTTGGGTCTTTCGACTTTCTCAGGCACGGGCGGGGACGCGGCGAGCACGTCAGCGATCTTGTCAACTTGCATTTGGTTGTACATGTTATCCAAGAGCTTTCGCGCCGACTCGACGTTGTTGAGCTTAACGCAGGACTCGGGCCTGAAGTTAAAGGGCTCGACTTTCTTCTCGCTCGTCGTCGCTAGTTGCTTGGCCTTTTCAAGCCAGGCAGAAGATTTCTGAGGTTGTAGGTAGTCGGTCGGCCGAGGGAACATCTCATTCATGAAAAGCTCTTCCACGCCACGGCAATACTGCTCGACGGCTTTCGAGATAGTCTGAAGGTATGGTGAGCACAGATGCCAGGTCCGAAATTCGAGATAACAGCACCTTCGAAAGACTGGTGAAAAACCTGGAGTTCTGGTATTCGTCTGACCATTCCAACTCCTGAAGGAATGATATGGGGCTACGAAGGGACTCAAAGAGGTCAACTATCGATGAGCTATGACCGTCCGTGTTCTCCGCTTCAAACTACATTAACGTATAAACCTCCACGATGCTTGGTGTCTAGTCAAAGTACGAACCTTGTCGGCAGCTATAGCCTATAACACATGAATCAGCCAACATGACACATGACGGAGCAGACACTGACAGCTTGAACCCACTGATTTGTCTTATTGTCGGTGTCGTGCAGCCATTGGAGAACGTATGCCATGAAGAACTGGCTGAGATCAAAGTCGACATGACCTCTGTGGCAAATCAGCAACTGATGGTCCTGCGAGGTCAATAAGAAATTTACTTCGGGCAAAACGCCTCAAACATCGACATAAGCGTCTTCGTCCTCCGATATAATGCAAAGATGTCCTGGATAGGAACATCCGGTATTGGTCCATTCATGGATGATTCAAGAAGTTTCTTTGATGATGTCTGCAGGTCAGCAATAAAAAATGGAATGGTAACTTCCACGACCAAGGAGACGAGGTCGACCCGGCTACAACCGGAAGCATCAAAAAACTACGTACGAAGGGCGCCTGCGAGCAACTATACATACCCAACAAGTGGCTCGGGGAAGCGTTTGTCAAGCAGTTTTGCCACCTTTTCCAACTCGTCCGTCATTAAGAGAAGTGGAAGAGCTCGATTGACTCCAGGAGCTGCTTGAAATTGATCGATCTTCGTACGATAGAATTGTTCAGAGAGTAGTTTAACGCGGTCTTGCAGGTCCGCAATGCGCGCGCTGATATCCGCTTCAAAACGATCTATAAGTCCACTTTCCCGTACATGATCGAGCACGTTCAGATAGGGCTGGACTTCGGAAACTTTGACGTTCGGGATGGCCTCCATCGAATGGTAAAGGGAAGATAGGAAAATATTGTAAAGACTGCCGTAGACGTTGGCCAACAACTCTGCCTAGGTGTTGAAACAATGTGAACAAGAATTGATGTGGTGGTATCAAGGGTATCACGTACGTCCTGAGTGGGCCACTTGTCAATTTCCAGGTCATGAATCGCTTTCGAGACGCTCTGTAATGCCTCGGGTATACATTCCATCGGTACATTACCCCGTTCGTAAAATTCCTTGATAAGCTCCAAGAAGCACGTGGCGCGATAAGATGGATTTATCCGCCAACGCACTGCGCACTCGTTAATGAGACTGGAATGAGGGGCGCTCAAGATCGTCAACGGTACTTCGTCTGCGTCGTCGACCTCGGGTCCAAACATCATCTCGAGATCGGCGTTAAGGCAGTACTCGACAAGACGTTTGTAGAACCTCTTGGGATTCGGGGGAATAAATGTGAAATTGTGTCCAACACGGATTTCGTCGTCCCCATCAACTTCTTCCTCGACTATCTCTGTGGCAACATCAACACCCGGCGGCGCACCAAACATAGATCGACGGCTTCCGAGAGAGACTGTTCCTGTATGTCGACTAGATGACCCGGGTGTTAGAGAGTACACAGAAGCCGGACGCGGGCTTGGATTGAGGGGTGAACCGCCGCCGTCCGCTGGTATTGACTTTGCGAGCTCAGGGTTCGAAGACATCATAGCCATTATGTGTTGCGAGAGATGGCTTGTTTCCAAGGTCCGCCAGTGGCTCCAGGCCGCATCGTTGTCGAAGTCCTCTCGCCTACCAGGGAAGGTCGCGCCAGCATTGATGTTCTTTAGACAAGTCTGTGAATCTGTCAGAATGGGTCTGCGTTTAGCGACTGGGTCACGCCACCTTGAGGTCAATCACAGCTGCCTGAAGGAACTCTCAGCCCTCTGAAACATGTCAAAATCCACAATCTCACCTTCTCTGTACACGTCTTCCTAAGCCTGTCGACTTCAGTCTGCATCGCGTTTTCTGGAATATTGAATAGCTTGGCGACGACCAACACGAACGGCATGTCGTGGATACTCGTGCTGACGCCGGGTGATGTGCTAACAGGGTCTCCACGTTCTCGAGAAGTAGACGAGGAGTCATGACCTGACTCACTCGCAGACCGCGAGAGTTTCGCGTGGTACATGTCCAAACGAGAGTTCAATTCGGGCGAAACGTGGCTGAGGCCTCTGAGACAATCGCGTAACACCTGAACGAAGTGCGCGATCTGATTATTGACCTCGACTTTCCAAGCGTCGTCGACCAGCGTGGGCTCCTTCCTCAGCACACCGGTGGCTTGTGAGGCGAACATCAGGATGAGCTCTTCGATACTCCTGTTCTCCTTCATTTGTTTTCGGAATGGGTCGCCCATAAACTGGTTGTAAAACACGGCCATGGTTCTCCGCGTCAGTTGATCCGAGTACCTACGAGGAGGAAGGTCAGGCGAGACCGCCATCGACACGAGAGATAAGCACGCACGCGGGTTCTTTGCCCATGGCTATGTTCTGCAATTTCTGTTCGAGGGCTTTGAGGAGCTTCTCGGGGAACTTGACGCTCTTTGATCCATCCCTGATCTCCTTGAAGACATCACTTATAGAGATTATAGAGTGCGATATAGCGTCAGAGATTTTAGAGTGGTGTTCTTTCTCCTTTGATTCTGCGCCGTTCGAGGTCGTCGCGATGGCCTTTGGAGAGGTGATGTAGCTCAGGATGCTATGTCGATACTTTAGCGAGAAGGAATGCAAGGCTGAGAGGAGCTACAACGCACGCTGCGCGAATGACATAGCTGAGGAGGGATCAGTAATGAAATACATCTAGGACTGCGCGCCACGCACTCGAAGAGATCGTCGTCCGTGACACGATACTTGGATATCCGTCTCTCGTGAGCGACACTATCGTAGCTCCGTCTCGACATGGAGATGAATTGAATCGGGACCGAACAGCTTGGACCACGGTGCTAGAAGCCACAGAGCGCGCGCGCAAAGTTGTTGATGTCGGGATGGTAGTAGTCGAGACGTTAGAAAGTCTTGACAGCAGGAGTCGTTGTCTAGTGTCGTCACAAGCACCAACAAATACTTTCCAGATGCGCCGCCCGACACATGTCGAAATTCTCATCCGGGCTCATTAGTCCTCGAGTTTAATGCTAAAATTCGCCAGTCCTTTCAAATCCCACGTGAAGATAGATATAATTTAATTAGCAGATGGAAATAACTGGCCCAAGGAGACCTCTGTCGAAAGGGCCAAAACTAAGTCCCATCTATGTCCATACCGGCACTGGTCTACAGTTCGTCGTGCGCAGTCTCTCTATCCGAATCCGGGCTCGACGACGCTGATGGCTGCGGCGAAGCAGCCGATTTCTTTACCTTGGGCACCTTCCTCT
>JBBPPW010000149.1:0-22891 GCA_038092215.1 Leccinum broughii | reverse complement strand
ATTGATTGATTACTTCGCCGTGTGTGTGGAGCATCATACCGCACTCGTGCTTTTCGAGGATTTTGGATTCAAAACGATTGTCGCGAAGCATGAGAGTCAAGATGTTCAACGCCCTGAGGTGCGAACCTGGCTTCGGCATCCACTCCGGCGCTGTTCCACGTACTGTGAGACAAAAAGAGGCGAAGAACAGTGGGGAAAACTTACCCCGTCTCTCCGCATCAGTTATGGGAGTGGTGCGCGTCGGAGTGAAGAGCAGACGTGTGACGAGGGTAGTCAGGCCAGCAGGGTGCACCGCCGTCCATGCGAGACCTTTTAATCAGATGAGCGATGAGCGGTGACGACTCAGGGCACGAGGTACCTTCCGCGATGAGACCCATCAAGCCAAACTCTGCCCCATAACCGACGTGAATGATTGGGTGGATGAGAATTTCCATAAATCGATTGAGCATCTCGGGTTGTTGGACACCCTCTTTTGGAGTACGGACATTATAGTGTGACGAGAAGACGTATTTCTCTAGAATGTCAGAGATGGTAGCACCGGGCTCGAGGACAACGCGGCGGAAGTAGTCGAGATAGGCGTTGTAATATCTGCACAGCCAATGTTAACAGGGAAGAAAGGGTGAGAATGCTTCGTGCTCACTGGTCGTTCCCCAGATAATCTGTAAAATTGTCGTCCGTGATGGTGACTGCGCCGGGCGCGACAAACGCATCACGCATATGGCCGAGGTGGCTGTTTTCATATGCAGCGACGATTGCGGGCCCAGGGGCACCGAGTGCATAGATGGCGAGCAAGTGGTGGGCGGAGTGGCTGGGTGCATGAGCAACCGATCAATCAATCATCCGCGAAACGAGGGAACAATAATTACTTGTGGAAGCTGAATTCATTGAAAAAGATATGGCTCTGCTCGTGGTTGTGCTTGAGCGCTGCGAGCAGGGCAGCCGTGGCCTCTGGCCCCGAGTTGGGCACACGGCCGGGGGCGAGGACAGAAGGAGAGGGCTTGACGCCTGAAAAAAGGCGGGAGAGTACCTCTTGCGAGGACGAAGTCGCAGGGATCATCACCTCTGGTGGTGCGGAGGAGGTCATAGCAGCTGGGATGTCGAGCAAAGACCATTAGTTGCCGCAATTTATAGGCCAGTCACTGGTCAAGGCGGTGAGATGCCCTAGCAGATCGGCGCCGACGGTCACTGAGTGGCCCATCACGTTTTAGTCAGAAGGCGGTATCCGGATTTTGCTTGTAAGCGTAGTGCTACGAGGCCGGCCGGCACCAGTGACTTGGCAGAACAGCCTGCGGCAGTGGGCAGGAGAAACAGATTCCACAGCCCTCTGGGCACCCTTGGCTCGACGCCGTACCGTCTGGACCTCAATACATGGGTGCGGTCCCTCGACGATCTCAAAATCACCAATGAAGGATAAGCTGGACCGGGACACGGATGCAACTCGACCGTGATGAACTCCTGCTAGGTGTCAATCTACCCACACAGCAACACCACAATTTACCCACTGCCAAACGGATCCCGGGCCAGCGGTACCACTGGCCCAGGACAAGTTTGATATGAGTTCCCCCAGAAACCTGTCCCCTAAAGGGTCCAGGAATTGTATCTCTTAGTAGTACTTACACTGATAACAAGATCACAATTCGAGTCCCTCAGAATACTATCATTACACTGGCTGAGGCTAATACTAGAAATATAAACTCCCATTTTGAACAAGACAAAATGTAAGTTTATATTTCAAATTTGCACTCTGATACAGTCCTCAGCAAAACTTAAAATACTGTCCTTGCACAAATATCGGACAAAATTTCAATTATTATATTCACATTCCCCAACTCCCACAAATAATGGGGGAGGGTTTTGTCAGCAGAGAATGTCAGGCACTTTGGAAATGAGACCACACAAACTTTTTACAGTCATCAACCGTCACTTGAAACACCACTGTCACTGTTATGATTGCCTCTAGGGTTCTCTCTATGTCTTGTATCCCTTCTTTTCCCTTCGCTTATCGCCTTTACTTCTTCTTCACCTTGTACCATAGATCTCGAGCGACTTCTTGTCATGTTCCACATCGCTGATGATCCGACCTTTCCCTATCTCCATTCCGTTTTCACCCTATCTCTGTCTTGACCTTATGACTCATGATGACATCAATGATTCATCATCCATTTGTCATCACTTATTGTGTATGCATAGCATTCCGCAGTTTCTGACTCACTCCATACTGTGGATGACTCCTCCTTTTCCATGCGATTCCATCACCTTCCATCTCGTAGTACTTAAGGACTTGTATCCTCGTTTGTACCTCCCTAAGCAAGAGCTACTTGGAATACTATCTGAGTTCTTAGCCACCTCAAGTCCCTTTGTCCCTTTGTCCACTCAGTCCGTCTGCTCTTTTCGGGTGTGTCCCTCAGTCTTAGCCTTAGTCGTCTCGCCAGGTGTTACACCTGCTTGACGAGTCCTCAGCCCTTATCTTCATCCCCACCTCCAAGTCTACTGCTGACCCTACCCAGGCCAGCTGTAACAGTCACTTGAAACAAACACATTTAAATACAAAATTCCTAGTACATTTTGTCAATCACATGTAGTCCGAGCAAGATAGAATAGACTGCCACCATTGGTGATGGTTTTCCAAGCATGGGTTGTTCCTACTCATGTTTTGATCATGTTTCTTAGGTTAAAAACCGACTAAATGCTGAATTGTAGTTGTATAATACCTGTTGGAGTTGAACAGAGTTTTCAAGAACAGACACTTGGAACATGTAGAATAAGGTCTTAGGAACATTTCTGTAGTAAACAATCTTTGAGATAAAATTTGTTTCTTCTGCCAGAGCGATGCCAGTCATGCAAGTCAGATAAGAGCACTTTGTTGTTATCATTATCTTATCATAAGTGATAAGTGAGGCACCAGTGTACATAAGCAACAATTACAGACAGAGGCTAGTGCATAATGAGAAAGCAAGATCTGGGACTATAGGTCAAAGTCCGAAAAGGAGAAAGCTAGAGAAAGCAGTCCCTAGGCCGACAACACTTAGGCCCAAGAAGGTTGAACATAGTGGAGGATGTGGTGGTGGTGGTGGTGGTGGTGGTGGGAATGAGGACATTCATGATGAGGGCATCCAAGCCAACAGTGGTGGGAGTGGAGACAAAACAATGAGTGATATGTAACAAATAATTGCCTAGTAGATTATCTTCACTTGTTCACATGCTGAGATGTACCATTTTTGTACTGTTTCAAGTGCCTGGATAGCATGATAATGAGACAAAACAAAATGTCCTTTCTCCTTCAGAAGTGTTTGGAAAAAGTACAGTAGAACCCCTTGTAACCCATACCCCTCGGTTTAGGCAAAAAACCATGGGTTATGAGGGGTCATGGGTTTCATGATAAGTGGTTATTAGCACCTGAAAAAATAATATTTTGCATAATCAATATATAAGTCATTTTGGCAACTACTTCAAAATGAACACAAGCCCAATAAGTCAGTTGTGTTGAACACCTAGTGTAATCTAGTGCTTGATAGCACTCAGACGCTCCGGCCTGATGTATATCCGCACCTCATAGTGTACATGACTTTATGTTATGTAATACATAGTTGTAGCTCCACTTCAAACTCTGCCCCTATGTATATATACTAGGCAGCCCTTATAGCGCCACCAATATAACACTTTTCCCTCCCACTTCCGTGTAATCACCAAGCAACTACCCAGGTAAGCAGTAGTATTCCACTCTGCATTTACATGCCTGCTCGTCAAGTTGTAAGTAAAATAGCTAGTTAACTTTGTCTCCTTCATCTTCTTCATTCCCATGGTGCATGTTTTCCGCCCAAATGCATGCAACAATGAACTTGCTACTGAAAGCTGTGTCAAGCCAACATATTTTCGTAAATCCCAAGCAGCCCACAGTGCCTCACTGTGTGTCAGAATGATGTCCAATGAGTTGACAGCCTCAACAGGTGCATCACCATGTGCACTATTTTCCACATCCTCAACATCCTGTAGTTTCTTTGCCTCCATCACCACATTGTATATGACCTCGTCCATTGCATCAAAGAGGTTGTGAGACTCAATAGCTGGATTTAGCAGCTTAGCAAGACTCATCTGGTTACTATACTGAAGGTGGTCATTTAGTTGAATGTTAGCTGTTAATTTGGTTCAAAGTTTTCAACATGGATGTTGGTGAGAGTATCGGGCACAATATGGCCTGAGAAATTGTCCTGGAACAGCAGGATCTTTCGACCTTCCTCTTAAGTGTGTGATCCCAACTTTCCAACCACTCTCGGTAGATTGAGGCGGTTATTCAAGCCTTTGCATTGTGATGATAGAGGAAGCCGAGTTGCTCCGCAGACTTGTTCTTGAATGCATGAGGTTTCTTTGCCTTCCCAATGATAAATGGCACCAATTTCTTCCAACCATCCTTGTTCATTGTGAACAAATAGGTCAATCTTGGTTTTTTTCCCTTTTACACCTGATTGTTGATTGTCAGAGAGTCCACTATCAGGCGGCATTCTATATTATTTATTTGAGATTTATGGCAAATTGAAAAATAATTCAAGAAAACAAACACATAGAACAAACCAGACTCGTCTGCATTGAAAATGTCAAGTTGCTCGTATCCACCAGCTCTGATCAGCTCTTGAACACACAACTGTTCTGTCTGAACGGTCTCTTGATTTGCAGAGCCTGCCTCACCATGCCATTTTGTCTCCTTCAAGCCTGCATGATACTTGTACCAAGCCAGCCACCTGTTGCTCAAACTGAGCTGCTCGTCTGATGGTACTCCAGCACGATTGTTATATCTGTTCCGGCCCCTATCCAACTCCTCCGGTCCAACTCTGCATTGGACTCCTTGACGACCCTTCTGACATCCTCGGACTTCGCATCAGAGACAGCTTCCTCCGTATCAGACCTCCGTCACACTGCCTCGGACCTGAATCCTTCCGGCACATCAGCTGCACCCATTTTAGTCCTTCGACCCTTCATTCCATTCCTCCATTCTTGCACCTACTCACTGCCTTTGCCCTTGTCTCCTTGCTGCTCCGTTCTTCATTCTGACATGTACTCGCCGTGTGGCGTTCCAGACTCCGCTTGGACTACTTTACCTACATCCGGACTCCACTCGGAATACATATATAAACCTGTATGTACCCATGTAAAACCCTCAGTACAAATATTGACTTAGTTCCTCTTTGCACAACCTCTCTCAATGCAATCTTCTCTCTCCTCCTCTTAACTCTGTTCTCTGAGATATGAGGACACGGACTTGACAAGGGTGCAACACATATGTCCTGCACTGAAGTCAGCTTCCATTCTCTGTGTCGGACCTCCATTCGGCCTTCACCCTATCTTGCCTAGAACCCATGGACATCCATCCGGACTTGTGCCCGGACTTGACAACGATCAGCAAAAGACCTCCACTTCTGATGAAGGATCTCGCCAGTCAGCAAGATATTGTCTGCCATCGCTTTCAAGACCCAGAGATCCAGCATCTCTGTGACCTCTGGGTGCAGTATCTGGTGTACTCGTTTCACTGAATGAGACAAGCCTGAGTTGGCCTCGTGCTCCTTCTGCAACATTGGTTCTTTTTTCAACTACTCTGACATTTTTGGCTGTGTCAATTGAAGAGACAGATTGATCTCATTGAAATGTCTCGCTGTCTGCGACTGGTTTATGCTATTGCTGTGATGCCAGTCAAGCACTTTGATCTGTTGATCAAGTGTTGCATTCTCCTTCTTTTGGGGTTCAACCATCCATGTCTGCTTTTTTGATGTCATGAAGTCACTGTCTGGCATCATGCTAGTGGGGCCTGCATGGGCTGCCCGGCAGGCACATTCATTTGGAATCCAACCACCCACACACATGAAAATGTATGTACATTTTCGCTTTTTTGATGGAGCACACCCATACTGGGCAACTTCCATCAGCCTCTGAATGATGGACTGTTCTTGTAAATTCAACTCCTCAACAGCTTTTTCATAGTCCTTGGCCATGTCCAACTTGTCAACCAGATGCACTTCTTCCACCAAATTTCTGTCGGTGTCAAGCCATTCTTCATCAGCCTCTGAAATGTGCTGATTGACATTTAATGTGGCATTAAGCAAATCTTTCTGCTCTCAAGTCTGATTCTGAAGCTTCTGTAGCCCTTTTTTTTTAGAAGATTGATTGATTTCATATGGTGATGGGAATGAGTGTGGAATTGGGTCATAGTTGCCACATTGGGGACGAGTTTTGTATTGATTATATAACATTTATTCCTAATTTAGAGATATACTGCAATACCCTGCAGTAATGTATGGGTTGGAATTCCCTGCATACCAACTCGGGAACTCCAAAAAAGCATGGTCATGGGTTATATAGGGTATGAGTTACAACTTACAAGAGGTTCTATTGTACCTATTGAACACCTTCAGTATGAAGAAAGATACAATACAGTAACATCTACAAAGCTGATCCTAAAAAAACAAAGAGCTGAGAATCCTATACTGTTTGCAATTTCAGTGTTTTAAGTGCCAGTGACGGTTAATGACTGTACTATTCTTGGAATTTGGTGTTTTGTCAGCAAGTGCCACACTCCTTGCTGCAGTTCACCTGTGATTTTCTTCCTCACTGTCGCTTTTTTTTGCCACATCTGTTTGGATTCACGTTTATCACTAAACCCCTTGCATGTATGCAACATACCTCAAAATATTGATGCTGCATTTTCTTTGCCCACCCATATGCATGACACATGTGATTATCCTGTCTATTATGATGCATCATGCTGTTTATCATCCTTGTGAACATATAGATGTATTTGCTTCACCTCAAAATTTCTGTGAGTGGCTTGCAAATAGTGTTTTAAAGTCTGGTCCTAGACTGGAAAAAAAGACCACAACCAGACTGGACTTGCATCGGTTGCAACTGGACTGTGGTTGCCAGTCCTTACTGGTTTAAACTTTCATTGGTCCAGTTGTCTGGTTTTTTAGAATTTCAGAAAACTGGTTCAGGACTGGTCACAACTGGTCTTTAGTGGACTGGTCATTGGTCTCTTAGGTACCCTATAATGGCCGGAACTCCCTAAATATTTTCATAAGTTTATGAATTTATTTGAAAATAGTCCATGTTTAGTCCATGTTTCATTGACATACCACTCGGAAATGCTCATATCTCGACCGGATATTGACAGTATAATGAGATCAGTGGCTCATATGAAAGCCCGGAATGTCCTCTACCTCCGCTACAGCCATTGCTAAGCTCTATGGACTCCCAGAGACCGGTCATTGGCTGGTTTCGACCTGTTTAAGTTAAAACCGGTCCAAACTGGTCTGGACCGGTTGTCATCAGTTTCGGTCTTGGTTGCACACCTTTACTGATTGTCAAAGACTGGTTTCGGTCTAGTTACCTCAAAATACCAAAAAAGACCAGACTGGACTGGACTTTAAAACACTAATTCTCAGCATAGCACGTGACACTGGCAAGACATTGCTCTCAGGCTGGGTGATCACCAACATAGGCTGCTAGGATGGGGAAGACTTGTCGGATTTGCCTGTCTGCACAAACTATTTCCACCCCTTCCTTTCCAGCTGCAATGAGAGAGTCACTGGCAAGTAACTTCTTCATGCAATAGTGGAAGAGTTGATATCCAGCAATGGAGTTGTCATCAAAGGAATGGAGTTTAGAGACAGGTAAGTACTCCAGTAATACTGAAGCATGGCTCGCAGGCTGACGGCAGACATTTTTTGATATATTGCTGATGGTCAAGTAGACTGGCCATGTGCTCTTAGTATCCCCTTATAAATTGTGATAGTTCCGTCTTATTGGACACCAGGATCATTGGAGCAATGCAGGAAAACAGCACATCTCCAAAGTGACTGTGCAGACTTGCACAGTCAATTACATTAGCTACAGTGGTACACTTAGGTCACTTATGTACAGTGATGAGACAGTTATGTAATCCACTGTAGAATCTTGTGCTGACATCTAAGATCACTTATAAAGACAAATATGTACATTCGGTAATCTATCTACATAGCCCGATCCATGGCAACCGAGTTTGTCAGCACCTGTATGTACCTCAATATCTGTATGGAGTGCTCTCGACATGCCGTCTGTATAATAAATACTATCACATGTCATAGGTCTCTGTATAACACTGTCACGTATCACAGGTCTCTGTACAGACCTGTACCTAGCGTATCGGCACTTCATTGTCTGTACGTACATTATTTGTATTGAGCAACTGTATATGGCACCATTTTTGTATAGCACTGTACACATCACGCGTCTTTGTATAGCACCATACACATCACCCATCACTGTACAGTCCTGTATCGAGTGTCAATGCAGCAGTCACAATGTCAGCACATATCCATGCCTCATTGTTCATGCGGAGCTCTCTCGCACGGTGTCCGTTTGTATACGCATGTCCGATTCTGCTACAGAGACACAGCGGCTATGAAAAACAATCAAGTATTTAGATCAGGAGATACATACAACACGGAGAGCAAGAAGTAACTAGTCCAGGATAATACATGCCTCGTCTTTTCCCACAATTGTGGTTGCGCATTGGAGATAACCAGTCCTATGATGTTCATTAGTTCGTTGAGCAACAATGTCAAATTTACTACCGTAGTTACATTCCAAGTGTTGGCCAGCTTTCAAGCATGTCATCCAACTTTTTCCCATGGTAAACATCCTGCTTGACCTGCTCCAAGCTTCGTTCTAGGATACTGTATGTCTCCTTGAGTTGTTGGACTTCGAGCTTCAAGTTGGAGGGAACATGGCCATGCTGTTGGAAGATACAAAGGACACTGTGGACCTGAACAAGAGTTGTAGTGAAGGGAAATCAGTCCAGGAAATCACTCACAAACGTGGCAATGAACACAAGGGCATTGTACAGAATATATTCTTGCATTTCCGGAATGGCGCAAAGACTTCAGCTTGTTTGAGTAGAAGATCACAAGGCAGGCTTGCTTGAGGCTTTTGTGTGCGAAGTTGCTCAATTTCTCCTGCCAATCAATGCTGATATAGTTTACTGTATACAGGGCAAGGAGAAGACTTACATTTTCATCTGGCTTGCCACATAGGAACTGCCAGTTATGGAGCAACAATTGTGCCTTGTCATAAACGAACCCATACCACTCAGTGTCTGTCTTCACACTCGCCGGGGGGTATAGTTGGTAGTAAATAGGCAAAATGCTAGCAATGGATTTTTTGATCTCACACTGGAACATAGAGATGTCATTGTAGATCTGAAACAGGTTAGCTAGTAGGTCTTCATATCAATGCCACAACTTACCAGCCTACACATATCACCGATGTACTCTTTGAGAACAATCTCTGTTCAATGTAAGTACGCGAAACGATCTGAGACAAGGACATAATACTTACATTTCTCAAGTTGACATCCCTTGTCCTGGTACCACACGAGGGTCTTAAGTTGAGATTTGTTGCATGGACCATCAAGCGCAGTTGTGATGGACGGAAAAGCGTCAAACACTGCAATGTGTCGACACATCCGTGCTTTTGCGTTATCAAGGCACTTGGCCTAAAGCGTATGGAAGGCTCTGAGTGTAGTTGATTTGACTAGCAATGTTCCTCTCAGGTTAATAGACCATCGGCCTTTCGGCTTGGTTTGGTCCTGTACTCTGGTAACGGAGACTGGAGTCCAATTACATCACCGGCTTCTTCAGCTGAGGAATGTGAATCTTCAAATGAGCACAAAGTTCGAGTACTAAGCCTAGTGCAGGTGGCTGAACCCTGCCAAGCGCTTAGCATGGAGCCTCTGGTCTCAGGATTACATAGTACTACTTACATTGTACATGGGTAGAAGTACTAGGCAAGATTTTGCGGCTTGAATACGGCAGCAAAGTTGCTGCTGAACTCTTCCAGGATTAGTGGGTATGGTATACACAACTTGAACATGTCCGGGAGACTTACTATCCACAGACAATTTTGATGAAGTCACAATGTGTGGAAATATTCTTGGCCTTTTTGATGAAGCTACAACACCGCTCAGTGATTGAGGTCTCACTTTGCCACAGACAGCACTTGACTGCTTACTGGTGAATTTGATGGCCAATCCATTAAAATTTTGCAGGATTGTGACGTGCTTATGTTGTCTACAAGTCCTAAATAAAAGGTCAGTAACATTGGATAGACACACCAATCAAATTTGGTACCAAATACCTGTTGTTCGTAGCTTGTCGCTGCAACCATACTGAGTCAGTTGGTATGACTATAACACGTGCCATTATTGACCACTTGCTCATCTATGATGTGGATGTAGAAACATATCATCCATTTGAGCAAGGCTAAGTGGTCGTCAGTTGAACAGTTCGCAAGGATTTTGCAACCACTCATCTTTCCACTGAGCACAACCATGACTGACAAGAAATCAATCTCAGAATCTACAGCTGGTACTAGACAGTCGCAACTCACGCCATCAGGCACCTCCATAACTTTGTTCAGGTCCAAGCTCTCCTTGAGCTGCGCCAAAGGAATTGGACATACAACTTGTGTACTTGGAGCATGCACGTTATTGACATTTGCCTGTTGTCCTTGAGGTTTGAATGTTGCAAGCTCGTATGGAGTGTATCAAATGATCTGTGGGATTTGCTGGGAGATGGCAGATGCCCGAGTCGATAACGGGGATATGTGGTCTGGGAGATGGCAAGGCATTGACGACGTCTGTTGAAAGTCCTCACAGACTACAGTGTAGTTCATGTACTTGGGGGAAGTCTACCTTGCTACAGAGTCAATGTAGTACTATGTTGTAAGATCCTTTTTTCTGATGTCGCAACTCGCTACATTGACCTGGACTTGAATGGGAACCTGTGCCTCACTGAATATGCTGAGGGTCCACTGGTGGTGATAGTATTGCTCTGCCGGACAGTGTCATGCCTCCTCGTGAATATTTCTACACCCCCATTTGTCGCTAACATTTTATATTCACTGGTCCTATGGACCCTCCTCTCCCTCCACCTTCTATTTCTTCTTTGTCATCGCCACTATTGCTGTCCACCAGAATTCCTTCTCACTGTCGCCGCCAACGTCACCATCCTTTTCACTGTCAACATCGCCATCCTTCGCACCGGTGTCGCCATCAACATTGCCATTCTGCCCTGCATCCTGCCCCTTCAAGCTGTCCTCTCGTTTGCTGACTCCAACACTGCCCTTTTCAAATACATTGTCACTAGTGCAGTCTTCCTCATCATTTAAACATCTTGATGATTTTTTCTTTGCCGTAGACATTGTTTTCCAATGCCGGTGGTGACTTGCTGCTGTGGCCATTCATGAACTTATCTTCTCAAAGGTAAGTTGTGTTCTACCTGACTCGTGTTATACATCCAATTATTTGTAGATTGTAGGACTTTCTACTTGTCCCTCTGTGCACAACTCTAATGACAAGGGATAAATTGTATGCTATGGTATTCTAAGTATCAGCACTAGTGTTATCAGTAGACATTGTACCCTTCTTCTTCTGAGGCCCATATACCACCCCAGGGTCCAAGCGATGTTTTCATTGCTTCTTGGCAGCGGGGATAGTTTAGCCACTTTCACCAGTTGTTGTAAAGCACCGTTACCGACCGACCGATCTTAGTCTGGAAGACAGTCCGACCTCAGTCTGGCATCACCGACAGTCAGGATCAGAGTCCAGACATACCGACACTCGGACTAAGGTCAGGTGACCTACCCTCAGCCCTCATGCTCGACATCACTACATTACTATGACATCCCCACTATCATTCCGTTATTACTCACTCCCTTACATCATTATGTAGACCTGAGGTCATTTAGAATGTATATATGTAATACCTCATGTAGTCCGCATGTATATAGAATAGTCCGGTTGTATAAATACTCGAGTCGGTCATAGCTGGTAGACCCAGCTTTGACCTCTTGAGCTTATTGCCAAAGTCCTTAGCATTCATCTAAATCCTTTTCACTTTCCAAGTGTGGTCGTCAGCCCCCAAGTGCTAGTCTGACAGTCCGACCAGACTTCGGTTACTTCACCAGTGATGCTCATAAATACAATATCATCATTCCTCACCTCCGAGCCCCTGTAGTACCCATTGTAATTTTACTACTCTGTCAGATTTCAGGAGAAGTGCCTCCTTCCACTGACCTCCTGACCTCAGGCTCTGCATCTTGGGGGCTTCTTGAGTGCCAGTTATGGGTCCTTTCTTGTGTACGAGACAGGCGAGAAGTCTCCCAGGCCTTCTACTCAGTGTTGTAAATCACCAGTTTAGACTGACTGACCAATCACAATCCAGAGCACAGTCCGGCCTCTCCAAGACATAGGACTAAGACTGGACATACTGAAACCCAGACTAAGGTCAGGTGACTCACCCCTCAACCCTTGATGCCTAGAACATTATATCACCACATTGTCACCACTGTCATTACATTACTAACTACATCATTAGGACATTATATAGTCATCATTGTACTTAGAATGTATGTAGATAATGCCTCATGTAGTCCAGACCTATGTACATTAGTCCTATTGTATAAATACTCGAGTCGGTCATAGCTGGTAGACCCAGCTTTGACCTCTTGAGCTTCATGCCAAAGTCCTTTGCTTCCTTTTTCACCTTTTCATCTTCCAAGTGTCAGTGTCAGCCCCCGAGTGGTTAGTCCGGTAGTCCGCTGGACTTCGGTTTACATCATTAGGTCAAAGCTGCTCATACACTTCGGGGCTCCGTCGTTATCATCACTGTTCACCCCACATCTTGTCGCCGCACACATACTCGGATCCCAGAGTTAAGGGAATTGCTTGCTCAGTTAAGAGCTGTTGATTGCATGATCAATCCCAAGATAGCAACTCGGACTAAAGATGCTGTGTTGGGTTAGTATGACCCTCCATCCGGTTCGCTTTGGATGGGCTTAGACCTCATTCAAGAGGACACCGCTGTTCCACCAGAAATAGTATCAAACCCTATCCTGTGCATAGTGGGTCAGTACATGCTTTAAACTGAGTGTAATTGGTTTCAGGTGCGCATGATACCTGTGACACATGTGGGTTATTACATCCTCCAAAATTGTAGTGCCAGCAGGCTAGATCTTAGAGACAAGATCAAATTCATCTTTCCAGGCTCCCCCTATCAACACACGCAAACACTTGTGACGTCTGAGTCCTAGTATTTAAAAGTCCGGTTCGGTTCGGTCTTTTACCTTTTTTGGGCAAGACCGAACCGTAACCAGTCTTGGGAATTTCCTGAAATGCAAAAAACCAAACCAAAACTGATAAAAACTGATTTTTCGGTCTTGATTGGTCTTTTGCTGGTCCGGTTACCGTTGTTAACCGGTTTTTGTTGGCTCCAAAAATAGAACTCACTTTCAGCTTTCTACCACTATTTTTTTTATGTAAAACAGTTCACACGCGACGGAGATATGATCATTTTAATATTTGATGCAATATGGCTCTTTAGACAGCTAGAAAAATCAATCAGAACGCACTCCGCAAGCAATCGGCGGGCTTAGCAGTGGCTGTACCGAATGTGGGCAAAGCCCCTATCTAACCTTAGAGCCAATAATAACGTAAATCGGCCCATATGCGGGTGCGCTATGACCAATCTCGACCTTTAAATCCATATATTATCATAAATATCATAACTAACTCAAATAAAATCATAAAAATATGCAAAAATCAGGAATAATCCTCGTATATACTACCAAATAGGGGTAAATAGGGGCTACCCCAAAAGACTGGTTAAGACCAGTTTTCTTCGGTCTTTTGATTTTTGGAAAAATCAAAAGACCATAACCGAACCAATTGAACCTTAGGAAAGACCGGACCAATCAGGACCGGTCCTCATCGGTTCGGTTCCGTTACAAACCGGTTTTTCATCGGTCTTAGGACCGGACCTTTAATCACTAGCGGTGTCCTCTCGAATGAGGTCTAAGCCCGTTCAAAGCGAACTGGATTGAGGGTCATACAAACCCAACACAGTGTCTTTAGTCCGAGTTGCTATCTTGCAATTGATCACACAATCAATGGCTCTTAACCAAGCAAGCAATTCCTGGGATCCGAGTATGTGTGCGACAAGACGTGGAAATGGATGGCGATGATAACGATGAAGCCCTAAATACCTATATACATTTGTAGTACTACCATGAGGTCTACATAATGATATGATGGTATGGCTAGCAATAAAATGACAGTAGTGATGACATGGTGATGTAGTGATGTCGAGGAGGAGGGCTGAGGGGTCAGTCACCTGACCTTAGTCTGAGTGTTGGTATGTCCGGACTCTAGTCCTGGGTATTGGTGAGGCCTGACTGTGCTCCGGACTGTGAGCGGTCAGTCGGACTAGACCGGTGATTTACAACAGAAGCCTGCTCAATGAAGTCCATAGATATGAAGTCCGAGGGTTTCTCCAGGACTGGAAGCTGTCTGAGAAGACTGTGAGGGTGATTATGGGGGACCTGTTCAACAAAGGAACTCAAGTCTGGTCTTGGTTTTTTGTGCCTTTTTAGGACAGACTGGACCAAAAACTGGTTTTTTAAAATTTCCTTGTATGGCATGATCACCACTACTCTAGGCAGGAGGAGACTATGTCCCTCTGTTCTGAGGAGCTCTGGATGTCCAGCGGGCTCGGACCTATGTTCGGATCTTCTTATCCATTGATGAGAATATGCTAACATCTATCACCAAAATGTCCTCCCAGCTCAAGGAAATTGCCATGTTAGATGAGAACAACTACAAGAGATGGAAACACAATATGACCACCTATCTCTGATTGCAAGGCTATTGGCTCAAGATGTTGTGGGCTCATTCTATAGAAGATAAGGCTATATAGGAATGAGATGAGAATACTAACTGCACTCTCGGCTTGATGCAAGTCCACATCTCCCTGAACATCATGGACCAATTTGAAAAGATTTTAATCTTTCAGGTCCTATGGGACTCCCTGAATGTGTCATACAACTCACTGTCCATTTCCTCTGCCTACTTCAAATGCATTGCCATGCTGGGACTATAGATACTGGACAACAATCATCCTGCCCCCTCCATCGCTAAGCTTAATGGCCACTTTGTTGTGCTAAAAGAGTTTGAATACAGGATCCCAGTGAAAATCCAGGCCATGATCATTGCAAGGTTGGGTAAATCAACTGGTCAAAATTGGTGAATCAGTCACTGGCAAACAGCAATGTGTAGAGGAGTATCCAGATGCTGCCATGATTTACATGCAAGAGCAGACAACATTTCTTCAGTATTTTGACCAAGACTGGTTCGGAGGAGCAGTATTCCTTGATCTTATTCAGAACAGTGCAACAATTGTGTGGCCTGGTAGAGATCCTTCACACACACCAGTGATTACAACCTTTTTTTCAACTGTTTGTCGTATATTAAAAAAATGACAATCAAAAATCATAATAAATTAACCACTCACTTCAGCCATTCCCAGTGTTGAACACTAGGGAGTGTCTCCCCAAACTGTCCACAGTTCACTGCGGGCAGATTTCTTCATCCACTATCTAGTATCTATGGTATATACCACAGACAGTGTCACCCACATCTGTTGCCTACAACCCACGGTCATCGCCCTCCCCAGTGTCAAACAATGGAGAGTCTTCCAACTCATTGTGGATTTTCCTTATTGCCCATGGTACACCATGAACAGTCTTGGGGCCACTTTCTTTGACTCAATCTTCCATATGTTTGGGAGCAATACTAGTACATTATACATTCATGAAAATGAGACACACAGCTATGTCAAAGTCAAGAGCCACTTCCTGGCAACATCCCTTGTAAATGTCATAACTTTTTTCATCTTCTTGTAATACTTCAATTGCAGTAGTGTAGAAAGGAGGGTGACCTGTGCCTTGATATTTTTGGATCTCCTCAAAGTGCCTCTGAAACCATGTCCTGTCATCAGCAGACAAGTACCCGACATTCAGTCCAGACACTTTCTATGTTGACTGCTGGCTAGGGCCACCATGACACGTCAGATGTCTGTTCACCCTGACTAAGCCATTGACCTAGGAAGACTGTTAGTATATGTACACTAGCTAAGTGGGCAAGTATCAACTTACCAGTGGCAATTTTGTGTACATCACATATAACCAGCTCATCATTGACATCTAGCTCATCATCCCACAGGTACTCTTCTCCAATCTACAGCTACACCATACCAGAAAACATCTTCAGAGGGCCTGCCATGTATGAGCATATCCATGCAGCCATCTAGAGAATCCAATGCCAGGCGCGCAATGATCTCACCCTTCATTAAGGCAGCCCTGCTGTAACTCCATCACACAAGTGATCCCTCCTGTCAAGATAGGAATTGTAGTTGGACGGGAGAGGGCAGTAATCAAAAGGAAGGAAACTGAGACCCATTGGAGGCTCAGAACAGAGCAAGAAATGTGATGGAAGAGTTGTGGAGATGATTTGGGTACTGAAGGGAATACCTCTATCTTAAAGATCAGGACCATATTGAGCTCAGATGATCTGCAAGACCATAATAGAATTATTGACACAGGTGACAAATCAACAAGCCCTTGCTGGCTGACAAATTTGGATGAGGTAGAATAGAGCGATTCCCATGCAATGCAATCCAGGTTCCTTATTGTCATTTAATGATCATGTGTCCGAGTTTGTATTGGTCTGCCAGGCTATTATCCAATAAGTCACAGAGATCATATTTCAGTGGCTGTGAGCTGGTAAGGAGTTCCAGAAAGGCTGTGGCTGCATTACAGAGACTTCTTGTTATCAGGGGGAAGCACGACCCTTGTAATTTGTCATTGCAAGCTGGGTGAAAGAGTTAGAAGAAGAAGGTCCAAGGTGTGAGGAATAAGAATAGACAAAGCCATAGCACAGCTGGAGGATAACATCCAAATTGGGAAAAGCTAGAGTCTCCAACTGAGGGATATTGCCGCCAATGAAGGCCACTGCTTTGTGATACACTGGATTAGGCTGCAGTGTGTGACGAGGTGTAGATGCAGGATAATCATTCAGCACATTGTAATAGTCATGCTCAAATATGTTGAGTCTGGAAGTGACATTGGGTCAAATTTGGTCCATATATCCCATTCATTGGTGAAGGAACAATAGATCATCCACTCATGGACCATGATACCATCAATAAGGTGCTGGAAATGATGCAGCACATGAGATGCAGCAACACAAGCAGCCTTTTCCATCACTCAAGGCTGCCTGTATTTTGTTTCCCTTGGAACCAGATGTTGTAGCACAACATTTATTGGGGCCATTATGCCAAGTACATAGAAAACATTGTGGTGGAAGTTGAGGGTGAGGGTGATAGAGTTCAAGGAAGAGGAAGAGAGCTGACTGTACATACATGCTGAATGGAGGTAGAGTGACTGAAAAGAGGCAAGTAGTCCCACAAACTAGGCTGCTGGAACACAATGTTGGGCATGATGAGCTATCTCTCAGTGGACTTGATAGTGACAGTGTCTATGTCAATGATGGCAGTGATTCTAGGTGAGTCCACAGAACTTCGAGCCTGACCTGGGTGCACAACTTATCTCTTTTTCATCAGTAAGGGTGGCAACAACGCTGGCTTTGCAAAATGAATACAATATCATTGAAAAGAGGTTTTGTGGAAGACGTAGAGCGTGCTAGCCTGGAGCAGCAGGAATTATGCCCATGATTAGTAATCAGCCTCCAGCACGACTATCATGGAGTCGCTCCATCATTCTGCAACCACCCTAAATTACTTTACTTTTGGACAATCTCTTAGCTTACCTATGCATAGGTTTTGTCTATCAACAGAAGCTTGTGGGGGTGGAATAACCACTAAAAGGGACTTGTAGGTCACACTGGAGTTCACTGTGAGTAACCAAGAATGATATTGAGCAAATTACAATAAGCTACTGACCTGGAGTCCACTGTGAGTAATCAAGGAAAACAGAACAGAGAACTCTGAGGCTTATGTCGAGTGGCTGTAAATACTGGCAAACAACTGGTAGCCACAATCAGCCACAAGTGAGGGAAAAGTAATCACAACTCGAAGAAAAGAAGATAGAGGTGTGTAGAGCAACCACAAGGGTCTAGAAGTGGTGGGTGTCATGTATGCCACATAAGAGTCATGGGTCGAGGGGAACACAGGCTTTGTGGTGGGATCAACGTTGAGACCTTGAGCTCTGATATCTATACATAACTATGCTGGTTATCATAAAGTATACATTACAGCATCAGATCACGAGCAAGTAGCCCTTCCTGCTGGTGCTATTGGGAACATGTTTTGATTCATCGAAGAGCTACTCACATGGCATTAGCCTGAGGGCACAGGCCAATTCAGACATGGATTCGGGGCAACCAGGGAAACCCTTGGGTTTGAGGTTGCCGGCATGGGCTACTTTCCAGATGTAACTTGATTTTTCTATCATCAGGATGGACCTAACGGTTGCACAGGTCTTGCTGAGCTTAATTGGATCATCTGTGTCCACATATTGAATGATTTGTATGTAAATGGTTATTATGTGTTAGTGAGCTCATGGCAAACAACCTCACCATATAGAACAAGCCCGGATGCTCAACGAGCAGGCCAATTTTGGAAAGTTCTTCTTCAGCTTTCTTGATTTCTTCATTGTGTGAGCCATGGTGGTGGTGTGGAAAGACCAGCAGTTCACAACATTCACTAAGATTTTTATGGATTTCACTGATGCACACCATGTGGGATGGACAATATTTGTGGACAGAGGTGCAGTGGCAACATTTGTGGACAATGGCATGGACGTCATTGGTGAGGTGGACACAGGCACAAAGCACACCCTCTTGAATACCATTGAGAATATGGGTATTGATGAAAATCCACCAAAGCACCTCCACCCCCATCCACAGGATACCCTCATCCCAAACCCACGCAATATACCCCCCTCACCCATGCTATTCCCTAAGTCCATCACATACGCAGCCCACGAGGCACATCATCCAGTTACCTGGATGCAATGGCCAGCTTGACAGCCAGCATAGCACCTGATGTGACACCATCCCGTCCCAGGCCATACGGCACAGGAGCGACCCTCCAACACGTTAAACCAACTGCACTAGAAGCAGTGGACACAGTGCACGATTCACCTGGTGGGATCCAGGTCGAATGTCCGACTTGGCAGGCAGCCGCATGCAATGTCCAGTCACGTCCCATCAGGATGGGAACATGGCACAATGTGACGCGACGGCGCATGCCACTCAGTGATCTGAGTGCAGATGAAGCAGCTTGGCAGCTGGTCACACATGCACTTTGCAGTGAGCAAACAATGTTTGATGACTCAAACTGAATTCCACCTGATGGTGGTTAATGTAGTGCTGCCTGAAAGGTGTTAGAGAGTAAGAAAAGCCTACATGGCATCAGAGTCAAACAACCACAAATATATTGAGTAAGCACCACATAAGTAACCTTTTTGAAAATGGCTGTTCCAATCTGTGGCTTAGTTAGCCTTGAAGTAACATGATCATGATCGCAGAAAAGCTGGACATTGTGATTAATTGAACACTATATGGAGCTACTTTGGGCTATATTTAATATCAATGCTTTAGTTCACACTAATGGCATGAATTGTTGTTGGGCAGGTCCAAGTGTTTCCATGGATCAGTGAGCAACATCCAAGGCTTGTCACCAATAAACCGGAGGCTCCAGCTTGTTCAGCACAAGACAATTAATCTTACAAGATGTTTTCAACATGTGCATGTGGTATGAGTTAGTAACTACATTTTTTGATTATCTATTGCAGATGGGGTATAGATCCACCCAATGGCAAAGCTGAGACGGTATGGCCAGCTGGTTATGAGCGTCAACAATTCAACATTGTTGATAGTTTGAGTGGCATCTCATGCTTAGTAATGAGCTATCAGTATGTTTCATCAAACTTATACCCAGAATACTCTTTGTAACATTCAGCCTGAGTAGGTATGGTATAAGATATAGGAGGAATGGCCCTTGTGGTAGTGACAGCCATGCCATGCACAGATTTAGCAAGCTTATCAAACAATAGATCACCATCAATTACTATTACATAGACTTGGAACTAACATTGATACTACCTATGACATGGCTAGTGTGTCTGGTCAGGCAGTAGTGGATGATCTGTTTGTAGTAATTTTGATCATTGCTTGACTGAGTGGACACTTTGATTTATTGAATGTGGGCATGTTTGCTTAGATCCACAGACCACTCACTGCATTGGACTGCAACTGATTGCAACTGGAAATTCAGCAGCATTTTTGGAAACTGGTAAAGACTGGTGAGGACCAGTTGCAACCAGTGTACAGCCACCCCCTATGTAACAATTTTTGGTAATTTCTGGTGATTTTCCACATTTTTTCAAATTTATTTCAAGTTTTTTTGGCTTATGTATGAAAATAATATGCTATTTGACTCGAGATTTGTGATATCTTACCCAGTAATGTATTGATCCACGTGATCTATGGCTCAGATGATAGGATATGTGTACTTCATTTAGTTTGCTACCATTGGAGCGTCAAACACATATAATTGCATGTAATCTATATATAGATTACATATGTTTGTAGCAGTATCTTAGATTCTTATCACATGATCCTTCATGTATGCACAACTGGCAGTCTGCTTGAAAATACCCTAAGCGCTCCTCTGGCTTGAACAAGGCTGCAGGCCTCCTAGTTGTGAATCAACTCAATAATGTCAAAGAACAGCCACTTATTCCACCATCCTGGGCCAGAATAGCCTTGCCAGTACAGGCTCATCATGAGCACAATGTTCATGTTGGTGGTCCCACCATTGCTGGCACTCAGGAAATTCCCGACCATCATAATCACAGGTTCCGACAGGCCGGCCCTTCTTCCCAAGTCCAAATAACTTCACCTGACTAATTCAAGCAGGCAGGCAGGCCCTTTCAGTTTCACATATGACAATCCAACAGTGCAGTTTCCATCGGGTCTAGGTGATGGAAAATTGGCCCCACTCAAGACCGACTACTTTTCTATGCTGGCTGGCCATCACAGCCATATGTATTGAACACCAACGCAATGCCAACAAAAGAAAACCTACTGGTGATTCTGAAACAATCATGTAAATAGCACTAACAACTTGTTAATTCCATAAGCATATGACTATGCTTTAGGTAGTGTAATAGACTAAGCTGCAAACAAGTGTGTAGTCACTTTGTTAGTACCTCCACTGTTTGTTTGTAAAGGCCAGGTGCATGTGCTTGATAGCTAGTAGCCACTTTTCCAACACCTTTAATTCTTTTTTACATTTATCTCTTTATTGTAAATTTCAAGATGTCCTCTAGTGCTGCACCCATATTGCCAATTTCCAGTCATATATTTGAGAGTTAAGTTTCTGTGTTTTCAAAGTTATATGACATTGCTTACTCTTGTCAGATGGAACATCATGATAAGCTGAGAAGGCTGGTAGGCATTAAGGGCATCCAGCATCTTCTCATTTGGCTTTGTGCTGTAATTGCGCGTCACTTCTTTGTGCCAGAATTCTATCCTGTATAATGTGTTTCCAAAGATGCCTCTTAGAACAGTTCCAGTCTTGAGGTACACATGAGAAAATCTCTTCCAAAAAAAGGAAATTCATTTATCTATTTTGGTATCACCAGAAAAGGTGTAGCCCCTGTTTTTGTGATTCCAATGGTGCAACAATCTTATCTATCTAATCTAATCTGGTTGAGATATGATCAAGATGGTTGCCAAACATCAATGTTTCGCACCTTTGATTCCAACCCCTGTCTTAATAGGGGCATTTGCCATGTGTACTTATATTACATCAGCTGTCAGAATCTGCAAATCTGATTACATAAACACCCCTAAGAGTGGTGACATTTGTCAGGGATTTGTGCCTGATGATGACATCAGCTGTCAGAATCTTGTGGAGGGAGTTCTACTTGAGTACTGAGGAAGTCCCACTAGCAGTGGAGGGACTCCCACTTGAGCACTGAGGGAGTCCCACTAGCAGTGAAGGGACTCCTACTTGAGTGCTAAGGGAGTCCCATTCACTGCGGAAACGGAAAAATAATCCGTGGGGAGTAGGTTACGATTAACGGCGAAATGACAAACAAATCAGACTTGGACTGACGTGTGTAAGAATTGTGATTAGATTTTGAAGTGTTGAGTAAATCCTTGGTAAATCAGACTCACAATAGACAAAGGACCGGACCTCGTTTTAATCGTCCTCCAGCTCTAAGAAGTAATTCCCAAGTCGGAATAGATCGCATTTCCCATTCGAATACATTGCGAATCTGTTCCCGAACGACTAAGAACAGATGATCTTTTACTACGTTTAGGAAGGAGATCCCTGCATCCTGCCACTTCCAAAATGCGTCCCCAGCAACCGGAACCCACCCTGCTCCTCTTCTCCTCGCACCTCCATGTATACACCCCATGGTCCTCAACCACAGAGACGTCCCGGAGGTGTTCCGGTTGGACCGCACCCGATAGGAAACGATGGTCATAGTGAGCGGCCACCGGGCGGTCCAGGTTCATATCGTCCTGCCGTGCCTCCTCCGCCCCTTGGAAACGAGTTTGGTATCGATGGAGCGAGCTCTCAAGACGACTTCTTCACTGGGGACAGGTCTGGTGGACAAAGCCAGCGTCTGGAAATTGAAAACCCAAGCCTCGGACTAGGAGTAGTAAGCCATCGTTCCTCCTCGAGTCATCACTAGTTTGAGCAATATGAACTCACCTTTTCTCTCAGCTTAATGATGGGAATAACGGTCCTCGATTCCCTGACCCGCAGAACTATCCCTATCGAGGGCCCGGGGCACGGGGTAATACTCCCAGTTCTGGGGGTGGTTCAATCAACTTCCGAGACCCATTCAATCAGCCTCCGCAAACGCCATACCTAGGAAGGAGTCGTCAACATCAGTATTTTGATCAAGGAAATCATTCCTTTGGCACACCGCGAGGGGGGACACCATTCGGTGATGACTATCATCCTCCATCATATTCCGGTTCGCGCTCAAGCAG
>JBBPPW010000148.1:0-22905 GCA_038092215.1 Leccinum broughii | reverse complement strand
GGTTAGGAGGCATAACCCCACCAAAAGTGATTTATAATGTGTGGGTACCAGTGGGTATACCCACCATGGGTGTGGGTGTGGGTACGAATTTCGAAACCCATGACAAAACCCATACCCACACCGTGGGTATGGGTATATGTGTGGGTATGGGTGTGGGTATGGCCTAGGATACCTATGGGTTCACCCACGCAGAACCCTAACTGGTGACGGTGTGACACAGAGTCTGGTTTGGTACTCCTATTTCTGGAATGACTATTGAAACAGGAGCAACTATTTGTGGTTGGGTGAGGAGTCTGATATATTGTTTTAAGTTTAGGTCAGCTTGCTTGCCACCACTTGGTATGCAAGCTTATAGCTGGCCTCATGGAGTATAGGCAGCAAAACATCATAATTGTGGAAAGATGTAGTATTGCAAAACAGCAGGAGATTGAGAAGTTCATCAAGATTGTCTATACATTCTTCAAACACATTGTGCTTGAAGTGGGTCCACCTGATGTCCCTTTCAATGGCACTACAATCTGATTCAATTTCTTGCTCCATAATGGAGTTTTTTTGTTTCTGATTTCACTTACACCTAAATTGTTCTGGCCTTTACTGCTACTAGGTAGTTCACCATGCTAGAAGTTCTCAGTATCATATAGAGTTGATATGCCTGTTTTACTATACTTGACTTTTCAATGTCATGCATCCATGTCTTTTACCCAAAACATGAATTCATATTCAGCCAGTTAAGGCATCATAGCCAATGGGAGGTGGATAGCAGGAGCATAAGGATTTTCAATTCATCAATACATAGTGATAAAATACAATAGATAGCTCACAAGATGCCTTCATGAGTACACAACTCAATGTCACTCACATTCTATGCTTCTGCCAGCATGACATCACACATGGCATCAACACTGATATTATTCTGCCAGAGTAATGCTGTGACCTCGAGTTTATCCTCAGGCTGGAGGTATCCCAGCTGGTATGACATAACATAAATAATGCACCTCCGAGGACTTCAAGAGCCAAAAATCACTATTCCTTCACTAGATTGACATGCTCTGGAACATGGAAAGGGCCCGTGATGGTAATCTTGCAAAGGCTAATATTGTATCTCTACAGGCTCTCTAGTCATCCAGAATCTGGAAACAAATAAAAAAAATGACCAACCTAGTGTCTCATGAACCATACAACTTTTGCACCAGCATATTTGACTGTAACTGACTCCAGCACCACCACGAGTTCCGGTTTGCGGTTGGCATCACTGACTTTTTGCCATGCCTAAGGCATCAATGATAACCAACCAAACTGGGTCCAAAATAGATGATTATGTTGTGCAGAATTAGACAACAATGCACCCAATGCACCATGTATTTCAAGTTTGCAGGTGTTCAAATGTGAGTCCGAGGGGTTGGGTATTGGAGTTGCTTAGCAGTCAAAATCCCAATCAAATCAAATCTCCCTGGAGGTGATGCTTGATGTATTTGAAGCACTGGTCCAGATACATGTGGATCATGGCTTTCAACAATCACATCATGGAATCTCTGTTGAACAGCAGCTGGTGATCTTTTTATATACCTACATTACTGGCTTGGGCTTGTGTCAGGTTGCAGAAAGGTTTCAGCACTCATCAACTACAATCACAAGGTGCACAATCTTGTGTTGATCAATGTTGTAGTGAAGCTTACAACCAGATATTTCTATGACCAGCTAGAATTTTTTTCATCAGTGCCATTCTACACAGAATATGTCAAAATTAATTTCAATGAAGATAACTACTGCTGATCCACAGTTTTGATGTTTCTCTGACTGTGTTGAAGCAATAGACAGGACCCACATTTGCACATCTGTACCAACCAAGGAACATCCGAACATGTGAAACCAGAAGGGCTACATGTCCCAGAATTGCTTGTTTGCTTGACTTCAATCTTATGTGATGACTGGCTGGGATGAAGCAAGTGTGGATGCCTTGCTATGGCACAGTGCGCATCAGAAGGATCTTCAAACCCCAAAGGGAAAATACCTTCTTGCCAATGCTGGATTTGGAGGATCAGAGGTGCTTTTCGTTCTGTACAGAGAGGTCTGCTATCATTTGAAAGAATAGTGACAGGCTAACTTGTGTTTCCAGTAAGGAAAAATACTTATTCTTGATGATAGGCCATGCAACAAGGAAGAAGAATTATTCAACTTGTGTCATGGTGGGCTTCTGAAAGAAAAAAAACAAAAAAAAAAAAAAACAAAAAAAACAAAAAAAACAAACAAGAAAAACCTAAAAATTCTTTGAAATCATAGTTTTGATGCTATTGTGCTTTTTGATTGTGTTTATCAAGGGATAACTTCAAAATTTATAAGCTAACATGATCTGGATGATGAACATCTCATACATAGAGACATAAATATACCACCAAGGAAGCATATCACATGTGGTCACAAAAGAGTTTTGACGAGAGTGGATACCTAGGCAAGTTTTCATTGTGGTACTTCTCACTTTGTGTGTGGTGACCTTTGTGACATATAGCAATATATTTTTTACACATGAGCCCCATCACCATGCTATTCCTGTTTGGGGGGAGTGGGGTGAGGGTGACAAGTGAGAAAGGATGGGGGGAAAAGGAAGTGGAGGGTGGTTTTGTGAGTGCAGGTTGGTACATGAGACAGGGAGTGTACTGACCTTACAAATGTCCTTGGATTGAATGCTCGCACTGACCTCGAATGCAACCAAATTCATGAGATTCTCCTTGATGATGGCAATGTTGAATGTTATGCCCAAGCTGTTCTTGAGCTTGTCATGCTATTGGTGGCAGATGTAAGAGAGGTATTGAAGGGCGATAAGGTCACCGTTGGTATTGGAACATATGGGGTGGTTTTCCAAGTTCCAAAAGAACTCGGCCAGGGTGTTTACGTGCTTGTCCAGCCATGACAGCTGCTTCATGTGGTGAAGAAGAGTGTTCTTTGCCTGGAGGAATTCACTGAAGGTGAGGTTATGATTGAGACGGGTATTCTGAGATGTCTTGACTGATGTGACCAGGCAAATCGTGAGGACATTTCATTTTTGGAGGCAGTGAGTCCAAAGGTGTCATCTGCCTGGGACCTGTGATGGCAAGTCACTTCGGCATATCCCTCAGGAGAAAAATACCATATTTTGACGACCTTGAAGGAAGTTAGTTTCTAGATGGCATATTGCAACGGACCAAGGACGATGACATTGGAGGGTAGAAGTTCTGCATCAAAGTCGTTGATCTTCAGTTTCTTCTTCTCAGCCTCCTTATGCTCCTTCTCCATGCCCGCTTCGTCGAGGCAACATTGATCTTCTTGTCAGTTTCTCTCCTGCTGCTGCTTGTACTCATCAAGCTGACATTCTTCTTCAAGCTTGTTGGCAGTTTCAGGCATTGATGTGCATGTTGTGCTCAATGTCCTGGCATGCCTTGGTGAGGCATGCAGCTACTTGCTGGTGGGTCTCACTAGTGGCATCTACCATGATGTGTTGGATGCCCTTGTATGGCTTGGAGGCAAAATCTGGCTGAACTTCAAGATTGGAGTCAGCCATGCTGGAGAGTCGAGAGAAAGTGGGACCTGCTTTCCCAATATGAACTACGTGGGCGGGTTCATTTGGAAAAATTAAAGGATGCCAATGATGTTATATGGTATCTCGGTGTTTTCGAAGACAATCATTGTAGGTTCATTCAAATAGGAGTCACCTACTCTAATGATGAAGCCATCTTCGACTTGCTGCAAGACCTCCCAGAGGTCATCGAATGGCAGACCTTCAAAGAGTTCACCATGAGCTGTCTTTTTGCTCCCTCTACAACCATCACAGTCACAACCGTCAGCACGTCAGCTGCCCCTGGCCCCCCTAGCTCCGGACCCAATGTGTCTACAGGTCCACAGGGTTCTACCAGCACTTCCACTACTTCCAGCACTTCCACTTCCTCCTTGCCTCTTACCTTTGACGGTGTCACTAAGCTGTTTATGGAAAAAGCAAATGCCATCATTAGCAAGCAGAAACTGGCGGGCCTCAGGTCGGAATACGCGAATGTAGCACTTGTACAGGGTGCATCGGCTTCTAAGCTCAATCCTGCCACTGGACTTAAGATGCATCACAACAACCCAAAGGGGGTGAGATGTGCCAACCTGCTGTGTACCAGTTTGCCATGAGCTGAGAATCATGATTTATTTGGAGCATTGCTATTGGCCCGGCAGACGAATGGAGACTAAAGTGCCAGCATGGATTCAGAATAAGAGTTCTAAACCCGAGGTCACCACAGCCATTGTAGCCACTGTTTCCACCACATCACTGTCCACCCCAGACTGCGTCATTGATCGGCCATGCAAACTTTCCTGCAATGGGGCTGGGATTGTGCCGCTTTCAAAGGCTCCACTGGTATTTGTCACTTGTCCTACAAAGGTGAAGCACTAGGGACTCTATGGTACTACCCATCATCAACAATCTCTGTCACGTGGATCTTTGCTTCCTTCATCCCTCCATGCTCACCTCAACTTTGTCTTTGTTGAAAGGAGATCTCTGCAGTGGTGCACACTCTAGCAACGTTCGACTTGTGGCATGCCAGGATGGAGCACCCCAGAGGAGAGCTGGTCAAGCACCTTCCTATCATAGCTACTGGTGTACAGATAGATTGTTCCAAACCACTATCGCGGTGCAAGGCTTGCATCATTGCTAAGCATCCTTGCAAGCCCTACCCTCCATCTGTGTCTCCTTGCGCTCTCTCCATGCTCAACCTTGTCCATTCTGATCTTTGTGGTCCATTTCCGGTTTGCACCCAGCATGGCAAACTGTACTTGATCATCTCCTCAATGTACAGTTGCTCACTAGCAAGGACCAGGCACTTGATGCTTGGAAACTGGTTCGCTCTCTGGGAAAATCATGCCGGGTGCACTGTGAAGGTTTTTCGTTCCAACAATGGTGGTGAATTCATCAGTGCTTCCTTCTCCGCTGCACTGGTGGATGCGGTTATCTCTCAGCAGCTTGCTGCCCTTTATGCCCATCAGCAAAATGGCAAGGCTGAGTGCGCAATGCTTACTCTTGAAGGGCATTTGCTTGCCATGCTTGAAGCTGTTGGTCTACCCCTGACACTCTGGGAAGAGGCTGTTCTCACTGCTGCCTATCTGTGGAATTGGATAGAGTCCACATCCCTACATCTGGTCACTGGGCAGGACCTCTTACGAGATGGTGAACAGTGTCAAACCTGATCTTTCCCATCTCCGCATCTTTGAGTTATGTTGTTGGGCACATATCCCCGCCAAGCTTCAAACCAAACATGGACTGAAGTTGTATCACACCATCTTTCTGGGTTACCCTAATGGTACAAAGGGTTATCATCTTCATGATGCCAAGAATGGTGCCTTTTTTGTCGCTTGCAATGTCATCTTTGACGAAGAGCTTGCTGCCTTGCTGGATCCAAAGAATAACGAGGACAACAAGGATTTGGCGGATGATCTGGACTCCCATACCCCACCTGATCCTGCCATGCCAGTCCCCATCTCTACTCCTGTTTCCCTGGCCTCATCTCTCTCTGCCCTTACTAGTTTCTCTCCTAGTCCTGCTCCTGCTCCTCTGCCTGTGGTGCCTCACCATTCAGGGCATGTTCATCATCTGACCACTATCGGCAAAGCTTACACCCGGGATCTTGCCGCTGCCAAAGCTCGCCTGGAGGAGCTTTGTGTCACTTGTGAGTGTGCCACGCTTTTGCCTCCCCTCCCTCTTTTATCTCCTGATGCTGCCCCTATCTTGTTAGAGGGGGGTGAGTGAGGACCAACACACCAACTCTCTGCAGGGCATCAAACAAAACAGAGACATCTCTAGTGTTCGAAAGTCCAGTCCTAGGACTGATCAAAGACCGCAACCAGACTGGACTTAAAGTTATTCTTATCACAACTGGACTTCAGTTGCAGTTGCCTCATTTCAAAATTCAAAGACTGATAAATATTTAGACTGAACTGGACTGAAATTTGAAAAAGACTGGTCGCAACCGATGTACAGCCACCCCCTATCTTTCCTATAATTGTTGTGCATTTTTCCCACTATTTTTCATAATTTTCTGCCATCATCTCACATTTTTATCATAAATATAGAAGCTAAGTTGGTATCGATATGAAAATGGTTGGTGAGACATCAAATGACAATGATAATATCAATATTTAGTTGCTACATTAAGATTTATTGATGGTATTGATGTTACATATGATACATTTTACATATACACTACACACATTACAGCAATCTTAACATGCAAGTGCCAAATGACATGCAGTTTCAAAATATTCATATCTCTGTGAGTTCTTAACCGAATTACATAATAAAAGTATGGAGCGCAAGCTAAGAGTCCTGTCTAAATTTGGGCCGCAACTAGTCCTCGAAAAGACTGGTTTTGGACTGCAACCGGATTGAAAAAGACCAAAAAGTCGGTTTTTTTTCAGTCTTGGTCCAGTTTTTTTCCATATCAGGAAATTCCCAGGACCGGTTGCAGTCCAGTCTTTTCCAAAAAAGGCAAAAGACCGGACTAAACTGGACTTTCAAACACTAGACATCTCAGACCTGGTGGCCAGGATCATTATAGAGGAACAGGCTCATGTCATTGAAGAGCAAGCATACATCGCCATCAGAAGTGATCAGTGTCGAAATCTATCATCACCTGACTATGACATATCCATTCCTCCAGCTACTTACAACTTACAAGGAAGCCATGGAGCAACCCGATCATACACAATGGCTTACTACAGCAATGAAAACAGAGCTACAAATGATGGATGACATGAGTGTATACAAGGTTGCCGAGTTTCCACAGGATAAAGCAATCGCCGGTTGTAGATGGGTATTGGAATTCAAGGACGACAACAAAGGAGGGCCGCTCATTGCCCAGTGTTTGTCTCAAATCCCCTGATTGATTACAGTGCTATGTTTGCCCCCATCAAACCCACCACTATTTGACTCCTCATTGCACTCACCTGTCAGAATGATTGGAAAGTTGACACCTTCGATGTGAAATGATTGTGGGGAATTCTCAAAGAAGAAATATACATGCGACAACTGAAGGGATTTGAATGGGGCGATCCTCACATGTCTGTCTGGCACTTGTGGTGCTCAATCTATGGTCTAAAGCAATCAACACTCAAATGGCATGAACAGGTATGAGCTGTGATGTCAGAACTTGGGTTCACTCAGTTGGAGTCTGATCATGCACTCTTCCGCTATGTCCAAGGAGGAATTGGACTCTGGCTTGAAGGTCATTTTTTGAGCTTACGTCCATTCCTTGAGGGAGTGAAGATGTGAATTGCAGAATGGTTGGGATCAAGAACTTGGATCCAGTGTCAAAATACCTCAGAGTTCAGTTTGAGCAGGACAGGACAACTCAGTAGTGTTTAAACTTTGGTCCAGTTCAGTCTGTGAACTCCCAAAATAGAACTCACTTTTAGCTTTCTACTACTATTTTCTTTATGTAAAACAGTGTAAAGATGCTAAAAGCCCTGGGACTACGGTCGGTGCTATGATCGCGTAGAAAAAAGAAAGACGATTGTATGTATTTGTAAATACATACAATGTGTGCAATGGGATGAGGTACGGAATGTGTAGCTAGGAGAGGGGACGGGCAAAGCACGTAGCGCTGTCCAGTCTGGAACGGGAAGAGGCACCTGCTGGGGGCACAAGCTGCGTTCCCTGAAGGTAGGAGTATCAGATGACGCGCGTGGTGATGCACCCACTGGCAGTAGGTAGTCGGGGGACGTGACGAACCTGAGTCCTGGGAAAATCTCACCGGCGAATGGGAGGGATTGTGTAATGAAGGAAAGACTCGTGCAGAGCCGGTGCGGCTTGCATGTAAGGGGCGAGGATTTGGGCGTGTTTGCGGAGGTAGATGAGGAACGTGTCGCTCACCCAGCAGCCCTTGACCTTGATGACGTCGAAAGGGATGTGGCGGAGCAGGTATTCTAAGGTGGAACCGATCTGGATGCCATGGCCTTTGAGGGGAGTCATACCCGCAGCTTTGAATGCCTTGTCGAGTGTTTTGAGGAATTTTGATCGCGTCAGGGGGAGGTGGCCTTTTTTGGCTCGATAGGAAAAGAGGTGGAGGGCGGGGGGAGGGTCGTTGATAGCGAAGTGGTTCTGGAGGGCCGTAAAAGAGTCGGAGGGGCCGTTCTGCTTAGCCCAGTTCACGTCTTCGCCTTGGGGTGCGGATTTGGTGCACGGGAGGTGGAAGTTGGTGATTTCGAGTCCTTGGTGGTCGCGTTGTTGGGATACGTTACCCGGGGTGATGTGGATTAGCGGGTCGAATGCGGTGATGCTAGGGACAGTGAATTCACCGGTGCGGGCAGTGGCGAAGAAGGTGGTGGTGAGGCAGGTGAATACAGCGGCGTCGAGAGTGTCCACGAGGTCGAGGTGCGATCTGAGGCGAGAGATGATGTCGATGGTGTAGGGCTTGCGGGGTGGGCGCTTTGAGGAGGGGGGGGCGAGGACTTTGGCGGCTTTGAGTAGGGCATCGGTTTCATCAGAATTAAGGGACCACGGGAGTCCGTGCAGGGTGTGCCAGGCATGCACTGCGTTTAGTGTTGCCGTGACTCAGCTAATGTGGAGCCGACTCCGGCTATTGGCTGCTCACATGACAACTCGGCTATGTCGGCTAGTCCTAGCCGTGGCATGGAGCTCGGCGGAGCTTTAGCGCCGCATTGAGTCCGACTCTTAGCCGTGACGGCTGAAGCCGGCTAGAGCCGTCTCTGAGTCAGCTCAAGGGTATCACTACTACTACAGTTTACCATACAACAGGGAATATACTTGTAGCACACATACAACTATATACTCCTCATCACGAAGCCCAACAAAACCATTGTTTAACTGAATAAATATACTTGCACTAAACATTTGTCAGTGATACGTAGCAAAATCGAACAGGAACTCACGAGGATTTGGGGAACTTGCGACACCCAATTGTCGCCTGACTTGCCGATTCATGCCGCGATCCAGGGATGCTTGATAGGCGAAGGGTCTGACTCGTTGCAGTTGATGGTCCATCCAGACGAGTGTAGTACTCGACGAGGTCCAAGTCGGCGGGGTGCTGGGGACATGTATTGGGCATGATCAGATGGTGCATGCTTCGAGGCGGAAGGAAGGGAGTCGTTGAAATCGGAAAGGGAGGGGTCAGAGGGCCAGGAGAGGTCATATTTGATGAGCTGAGCTTCATCAGCAGATAGTTGCCCGATGTCGCCTACACAAAACAAAGAACGAATGTAGTCGTAGTCGGGAGTCTCGGAGAAGGAAAGCGTGCGAACGTAAAGAAGGATGGTAGATAGCTTTGGGATACCACACAAGTGCTCGAGTTGCCTTTGCTTGCTTGCTAATATCGCTGAGGTGTTCGGCCACTTCAATGGTCTCTTGTGTTTGCCCGGTTGGGTTCGTTGGAGCCAAGGCAGAGAGCCGCACGAAAGATACATCAGGATGTAGACGAGTGACTCGAGGTCGTCACGTTGACTCAGTTCAACGCCGAGGTGGTTGTTGATGGACACAAAAGCCGGCGTGCCGACTACTGAGCCACGCCCTCGACGGATGGGGGCATGGATGTGGGTTTCAGAGTGGCGAAGCTGTTTGGCAATGCCAAAATCGATGACAAAGGGAATGAGGGACTTGTCGTGGAGTCCCATTAAGACATTTTGTAGTTGGATGTCCCCGTGGATATAGCCGCAGGAATGGATGTGTTGAAGTCGTGAAAGCTAGAAAAGTGTCAGTGTTCGGGTGGCATGAGGGTGATCGCGGACTACTCACCAATTGGTCACCGATATAGCGAACGGTGAGTGGATTAAACTTCCCCCGAACCGTGATAAGATCGTACAAAGAGGGCCCCAGCAGTTCAAGAACCATAGCGTTGAATTTAGATTCCTGGCCGAACCAATGTATGCGTGGAATTCCAACCACGGTTGCTCCTGCAGTCGAATCTGACAGCTGCTCAAGGATGCAGTATTCTCGCTCAATGGACGTGTCCATGTCAGAGCAAACTTGTAACTTCATGGCATACATTTTCCGATTGATGATGTTGATTGCTTTGTAGACGGCTGCTAAAATTTTTCACTCCCAGGCTCTCGAGACTCAAGCCATTTGAATCCACTTACCATAAGACCCTGATCCGAGGCGTTCTTGTAAGCTGTATCTCCCGTCCATCCGGCAGGGAATATCACTGATATCTAGCTGAACCCGAGGACACATCTGGGTTCTGGACAAGTTGACAGTGCATGTCTGGCAACTGAGGTTCGTCGAGAGACTTAGAAGGAAGGAAGAGGCTCGGTGCCGCTGAGTGTGACTAAAATTTGACAGAAGTCAGCCTTCATTTGGCACGATCATACCAAGAATCTGACACTGCACGCTGCGGGGACGCTCAATCTCTTATCCAGGTTTCCAAGGTTTCCTGCCAAGGCCCCCTGTGGGAGCCGCATCAGGAATCGCTCCGGTGATGTCCCTGATATATCTGTTGAGAGATAATCTTCCACCGTTTCTACAGCGTCTTTTCACAGCTTTCATTCTGACATTCACTGACAGGACCATGTCCGTCGCCATTGTTGGTGACACTTCGCGATCATACACCCGGCCGTTCTACCTGTCCCAAGAGGTTCAGACTGAAACTCGCATCAACAATCCATCTTCGACGCCGGTCACCCGCTCAAAAGCTTCGAATAGGAACATAAACCTAGGACCGCAGACTGCCTCAAAGGCTGAGCCGCTCCCTGCATCAGTCCTAACAACTTCCCAAACTCCCCCTGCCAGTGCAACAGTTGGCTCAGTGGAAACATCTTCGAGCCCCTGTATCGAGGATGTTGCTATAAAATCATGCATCCCTTTGCAAACTCTCCGTGCAATCAAGAGAGACAATTTCGCCGGTAAGCAGAGGATGCTTTGAATTTATTTACTATCGTTAACCATATCTCACGTCACCCACACAGCTTTGAAGGCGGTTTTCGAGAGGATATACGGTCACTACGCTATGATACACTTTGGTGCAAGTTCGGTGCTGGTAAGTGATTGCGTACAACTTGCATATGTCTACTAAGTAAATTGGACAAAACAACAGAAACTCAGTCAGATTACGGCGGACTAGTACCAAAGTACCAAAAACGTGCTCAACGGTATGGCAAGGGCTATCGGAAAGCCCTGGTAACCATGTTTCGCCCCAAATAACATCCTAGTGTACTAATAATAAACCCTACAGCCTTTCTTATCTCCCCAAATTTCAATCACTTATCCTCCAATGGCCAAGCGAGATTCACGAGGGCCCGATTGACACGCTCAATCTTTTCTTGATGAACGAAGTGGTCAATTTAGCTCCTAGCGACTTTGTTGATGTGGCCGTGCGTCACAACACAGAGTTGAAGGTTCCAGATGGGGGGATCGTAGTCCCAGATGTTTGCTTGAGGTTTTTCTCCAAATCCTCCATTCCCAACTTGAACATTGCGCATCCTGTTGTTTGCCAGATCGCCTTTTCAGAGGCCCTTGATGAGGCCCTCGACGTTATCGAAGGTGTTGTCGAGGGAAACCCCTCCGTCCAGATGGTTTTACTGCTAAACATCAAAGAATCACCACCTTACTCACGACCCTCCCCCGATACCGAGGCATGGAACACGTTTTCAAAGGATCAGATGCTCAAATCATTGCCACAGTTCAGCGCTATCTCGAGTCGTGTGGGAAAGACGGACAACATGTTCACCGAACCTGTGATCGTGGCCAATCACGTTTGGTGCTCTATCGACCACATCGATTTTTACGTTTGGATCCGGCATCCCTCTACCGGTGTGTTGGACATCCGAGCAGCTACAACTGATGAATATTCTGCACAATGTGTAAGTTCGTTGTTGTATATATGGTTTTAGATTATCACCTTCCCTCCCCAGACTATACCTGGTGATGGTGGGGTGGATGCCGTTGAACACACAATCGATTAGGGCCTTCACCTCGTCAGACGGTCGCTAGTTACGTTCTGTCGGGAGTCCCAGGAGTCCCAGGAGGGAATGCAGGTTCCCACACCAGCCGATCTTGATGTACTAGAAAACCATGATGGCACTGTCGGTGCATCAATCATCAAATCATTTCACAAGGATTTGACGAGAGGTGCCTTGCTGACCGCTTATTCTCGTTACTCAGCTTGGTTCCACAAGTTGTTCCATGGGACAAAGCGCTCGCACGACGACGAGGAATATGTCCCATCTCCCCACTCTGCACATTGTGCTACCGCGGCAGCCAGTTCCAACGATTTCGGAGCCCAACATTGTTTGCGCCCTAGGACCTAGGACCATTCAAGCAATCACCAAATGAGAATTCGGCAGCCTCGTGTAGGTAAGTTAAACTCTAACACGTATGAGTTTTTTTACTTTAACCCAAAAGTACATCGCCTCAGATTTGAACATATCAAGTTACTGAAGTTTGCGTAAATATTTCGTTCGTGTACTATGATATCGTTCTTGTGAAATGTATGTACAGTACTGAACGTGTTTGTTTGACTCGAATTCCGAACATAGCGGCTACATAGCCATATTATAGAAATTACGGCTTGAGTTTGATGCGAACGCCATGGTGACTGTTCGGAAATCCGGAACTTCAAACGAAACGGCGTATTGAATTATACTTGCTCAGCCTGCGCGAATTGTGTCCTGCATGCAGCCTGCAGGTTGCAGGCGTACTCCTTACCTGTGCTTGCAGTTAGACGACCTTGGGCTCCGCGATCTTGACAAAGGTAGGATTTGTTTTTAAGCCTCGAAATTTTTCTCTGAACTCAGGCTCAATGGCTACCACTGCTCGGCAACGGACTCATCGCAATAGACCAGCAGACCCTCACGCTCCTCCACTTCCAACCCCGGTAGAGGTTACTGAGCCAGAGGCCTTTCCCACTCGACCCGAAGTCCCTACTACTGTAGCTCAGCCTCAACAAGATGACATCCATCCTGTTCGCACTCGACATCCTCCTCGTCGATATGATGCACCTGGTGACGTCCATACGGACCATACTCCTGCCAATACTCCGGCGGCCGTGGTGACTCCTCGCACGGGTGAAAACGACCATGAAACATTTGACCTCGATGGTGTCAGTAGCGAAGAGGAGGAGGAGGAGGAGGAGGAGGAGGAGGAACAAAGATCAGTTCCCAGAGCCCGGCCCGGGGGACACCGTGATGCAGTCGCTGCACGATCAGCATTGAACACTGCCGCGTCTGACCCACTGATGACCCAGCTCTCACAAAGTCGACATCTGGCAACTGTGGTGGACATTCATTTCTTCTTCACCAAATGCAAGGGTGAAGATACGGTATGTAATATTTGCCGGTAAGTATCCTATTCTGTTTATGCCCGCGAGCTCACAGTGATTATATTATGTTGCTTATTAGAAAGCAGAAAGACGAGAATCCCTCCCAGTTTCTGACTGACCGCAACTTCACCTATGGTAAATCCACATCAAATTGGAGTCTCCGTGCGCACGTCGAGAAGTACCATCTTGATCTCTACCTATCGGAGGCCGAAAAGAACAGCTGGTCGATTTATTTGGAAAACGTCAAGGAGGCGTTCAAGGCTGGCTACACTTATCCAGCCCTTCGTCAAGCCCTGAGTCTTCCTGATGTTACTATTTGTACACTCCCACCTCCGTCTCTGCCGGTGTCCACCAATTTGTCACCTGGAGCATTGCCACTCGAGCTGTCCTTACCTCCATTCTTCTTGGTGACCCTGCATCAATACCTCGTCAAGTTCATTGTTAGTGACGATCAGGTAAGTCCCGACCCCCGGGCCTTGTGGTAGTATTCAATACTCACTGCTGCCGGCTTACTGATCAAATGTGAACAGTCAGTTCATGTTATTGAGTGCCCCGAGTTCCGGCGACTCCTCTTTTTCCTCCGCCAGGACCTCCGGGACTCTCAAATAGCTCGGAGGACAAAGATGCACGAATTGATCATTGTGGAGTGGCAGCGGCATTTCATGGTCTTGAAAGATGATCTCACTGTATGTCCTAATTAACTTTCGAGGCTTGAGCTGACCCTCGCAAATAATGACAGAAATCTGAGGGCAATATATCACTCACTGCCGATATCTGGTTGGACAAAAATTATCAACCATTTCTTGCTATCACCGCACACTGGATCTCGAAAGGCAATCAACCTGGAACCCTTCAGATGAAGGTGGGTCTAATTGCATTCAACCACATCCCGGGAAACCACACCGGAGCCAATCTTGCGGAAACTATTCTTCGTCTTCTGGATCGAGCTGAGATTACTAACAAGGTATGTTATTCTCCACATGCCACCTCTCGTTGATACCTATTGTCAGATCGGGCATTTCACCCTTGACAATGCCCGTAAGAACGATACCGCAATGTGAGAGCTGTCACGGCTCCTTCAACACCACAACATCAATTTTGATGCAACCAATCGACGTATCACCTGTTTTCCCCACGTCCTCAACATTTGTTCCCGCCACATCATTGATGAATATGTTACAATTAGCTTTTCGGACTCCGTCGACACAGAGGATGCTTGGGTCGATACCTTCAACAACCACGTCATCGACAAAGATGCCTACCTCGAGGCTGTTGAGCGTGATCCTGCCATTGCGCTCGGCCGCAAGGTTGTTCGCATTGTCCATGCCTCCAGCCTCCGTCGTGAGGACTTCAGCGATGTTCTCAAGTCCGGCAACGAGAAGGGGTGGTTCCTTGACGAGGATGACAATCCGGTCAAGCTACCTGTCGTGGAACTCCTCCGTGACGTCAAGATGCGCTGGGATTCGGTCTACTACATGATCAACCATCTGCGCGTTCTGAAACAGGTGATCTTCATCCCTCTTATGTCATGTAATCTAACTGTTACTTTGCAGGCTCTAAACTACTTTTTCTTGGAACCGCCGAACAGAGACATTGCCGACAGGAAGTTAGAAGACATCGAGTGGCAGGTCTTAGAGGACCTCGAAGTGGTTCTCGACGTGAGTGTTTTCTGTCATAATCTGTGATCTCGGAGTGGCTGACCGCTGTGTAGATTCCTCATGCAGCTCAACAGTGCATGTCGGGCGAGCGCTTTCCATTGCTCTCACTCGCGGTGCCGTCTTTTGAGCACTTTGTAACCCAGTGGGAGCAACTCGCCGAGGACGAACCTCACTTTGCCCCATACATCGAGCTCGGTCTCGAGCATGCAAGAAAATATTACAGTCGTATGGGAGAGACGAATGCGTATGCGATTTCCATGCGTAAGCACACATTATGCTCTCCGCAGCTTAATGATAACATGCTCGAATAGTCGTTGACCCAAGTATCCGTTTCAGTTGGATTGAGTCTCATTGGACAGAATCAGATGTTCGAGAAGTGAAGAAAGTTGTGTTAGAAATGGTACGTATGTCTGAACCCACTGGCAGGAGCACTGGCAAAGGCTGATGTTTGAACTTTGATTCCAGATGACCAGCCTCAGGACGACTATACCGAATCAGCCCCAACAGCTGCGAGCCCCGCAACCAACCATTGCTCCTACCAAGCTCGCCGCATGATATCGCTTACCCACCATGCACACGCAACGATCGGGGTCCGGCATCCAGACAGTTGAACAGGAGCTTGCATCCTATACGACGTCACCTTGCCTGCCTGAAGGCACGAGTTCACTCTCATTCTGGGCAGTAAGTAGAGTATCTCACTAAGACTTTGACCTTTGAAGCTTACACCATCTGTTTTCTCCAGGCATCCCGATCAGCATACCCAACGCTTTACCGTATCGCGATGGATTACTTACCGATTCAAGCATCAGCTGTCCCGTGCAAACGGGTTTTCTCATCCTCAGCTGAAACAATATGAAACGTCGCAACCGGATCAGTCCGATTCTGATGGAAGCCTTACAGATGCTGAAGTTTTTCTTCAAGAAGGATCGACTGAATTTCACAGAGGGGTGGACCACCACGCAGGCGCAGATGCTGGTCGATGTCAGTGACGATGATATACTGGCGACGATTGTCGAAGCAAACAATGCTACTGATTCTGCTGGTCTACAGGGAGCATTGAATGATGTATTTCATTGGCGACGACGAGGGTGATGAACTTGTAGAGGTACCAGAGATATTTTGATTTGTGGCATGCTGCATCTGCTTTCTACTACAGACTACATGTATACTGTGACTCAAATACTTTGACTCGAATGGACACCGTCGACAGTCGACGTGGTTACTAGTCCGACTGCCTTCCTGTTCAGGCAAGAAAATCCCGCGCTTGGGCCAAGACAATGTTTGCTTCCTTTTGCGAGTCATTTCTCTCGTTCAAACTTCACAGACATGGAGCCACCTGTCGACTGACAAACCTGAGCGATAGAATGGATAGTTGGGATCGTATTCAGTCAGTACGTCTTTAATAAATCCTACCTCTCCTTTTGAAAGTTCGACATTCTTATCTTCAACAAGTTCCAAACCCAGATTTCGATTCCACAAACACAGACTCCGTCAAGCGTCGTACAGCTCAGGTGAACTTGAATGGCTTCACATCTCTCTCACCACCGATTCCTCACCAGCGCCCCAAAGGGCAAGTCAGGTCATGCAGAACCCTGGCAGGCAGTGAATAAGGCTCAGCGACCTCGCACCGTTAACAAGGCATTGATGCTTGGTACCGCCCGAGCAATGCCATACTGCTGCTGCAGTCGTGGCAGTTTCGCAACAATCGCAGCTTTCGATTGTTGACCTCATGTTGCTCCCTCAAAAATGCCCCACACTGTCAGTTACTACATGGATTTTATTGCAAAGATGACTCGCACGACTGGAATACCTGCCTGGATTCACAGGTCGCATCATCACATCGAACACTTCAGCATCACACTTTTTTCAATCCCATATCTCATCTCTGCGGGTCCTTCAATTCGGCTGGCCACTTCACTCCTGGTTTGCAGACAATCCGACCGCGCCATCCGCTCTCGGTATGCGATTCCGCTCGACAGTTGGCCTGTGGCTTAGCTGTCGACCGGCGGTGTTGTAGGTTTTGATGAAGATTGAACTCTCTGCTAGTAGTCTCGGTTGACAGAAGGCGCGACAAGACACTGACGCAAGACCGCGGGAAAGGTGAATGGTCCTGCTGCCTATGCAAGTGGTGTGCTCGTCTCGTGATGCCCCGCGTACTCGGATCTCACTTCTTGCGTAGCGCGGTTTGATACCTGGTCTCAAGAGTCCTCATTCCCGATCTTTATGTTCCGATGCCAGAATTCTCTGCTGCCTCCGAGTCAGGCGGTGAGTTCTGCCTGTTCACCATGGCAGCAACGAATCCAATATGCTCATTGTCTATCACAATGTCGCAGGATTCACCGTATGTAGTCAAGACAATTCAATCAGTGAGCGTGCACGCGCACTTTGGCCCCCGTGGTCTGCCAGTCAAGTCGCTACACCGAACCCCAGCATAGTAACTGTCTACTACTGCATCAATAATAATCACCTCTTTCGTCACAGCCTTCCCTAGTAATTCATGGCCACTACGAGTACTACCATGCACTCTGGAACTGGTAGACCACCATCAACTCGGAGCACGAGCATCCTCCCCAGTGGCTGTGGTGCTGTCAGCCTGTTAGCTGAAGTTGAACTGTGAATGCGTGTGACTGAATGTGTACCTGTGTGCCTGTCGGCTGTCATGCTGTTTACCCTGTCATGCTGTCACGTTGCTGTAATTGATTGTAACCAATGTGGTAACTGGCCCAAAAAAGGGTGATTTACTGAACGACGACCACAGTGCGCCTAGACGGAAGATTCAAACTTACAAAGAGAATTGGAGGTACCTCCCGTACGTACTATCCTTTCCTAGGGACAATGATGATGGATTGATGTTACACAGATGAGATATATACGGCTACGAATATCCTCTCCGGGGGGGATGTTGTCGTCAAGCTACGACCTTTGGTGATGGGCAGGGCACTCAATCACGAGTATTGCATCCAAAAGACCCTCGCAGGTGGCATCGGTATCCCACGTGTGTGGTGGTTCGGGACTGATTTGGGGACGGAAGTGTTGGTTATGGATTGCCTGGGACCGTCTCTCGAGTCCTTGCTGTCTCGAAAGCACTCACACAAGTTCCCTCAACTTCCCTGTGGTGACTGTTGCAGGGATTGGCCATCAACTAGTAAGTGTTATTGGTCCGTCGTCTAACACTGATTTGTTACGTTTTGTCCAGATAACCCTCTTGGAGTTCGTGCATTCTCACAACTTCATTCATGGTCACCTCAAGCCTTCGCATATCTTGACCAGTTTGGGGGTCAAACGAAGCAACTTGCTTATCCCTGACTGACTTCGGACTCGCGCGTCTGTATTGTGACAACAAGACACATCATCATGTCGGCTACAAAAAACAGGTTTCATTCACTGGCAGTGAGTGCTTTGCCTCTGTGAGAGCCCTCCGTGGTCGGCAACAGTCACGCCGTGATGATCTCGAGTCAGTGGCTTACATCCTCATATACCTTCTTTGTGGCGCACTCCCATGGCAGGACTAGTACGAGTGTATGGCAGAGGTCATTCGATCCAAATTAGAGATTAGCCAGTCGTCTCTTGGTGATTCCGTTCCTCTTGAGTTCTTTTTGCTTCTTGATTATACTCGGTCATTGGGGTTTGATGTGCGCCCTGACTACGGGTGTTTAATGAGTTATTTTGATCGTTTTCATATGGACGCGCTTACAGCATCCAACTGGGGAGATATTTAACTTGTATGAACACCTCTCAGCTGTACCGGTGTACACCATTTTTGTTGTCTTGTCTAGTGTAGTCACTGTTGTACTACCTCTCAGATTGTATGTCGTAGCAGTTGTACTTTGTTGTATTCGAGATGAGCTTATACCCTTCAAGCTGTGGCTCTGCCGGCTTCAGCCGAATTCAGAGCCGCAGTCAGATGACAAAGCTGCCGGCATGTCATATAGCCGGAGCTGGCCGGCACTTGCCGAGCTGCGGCAACACTAGGGTTAGAGGAGTATATGAGAATGTCATTGAGGTAAACCATGGCGGAAACGTCCAGCATATCAGTGAAAATGCTGTTGACAAACCGCTGGAATGCCGCCGGAGCATTAGTCAGACCAAAATGCATTACCAACCACTCGAAGGAACCATAGCGGGTCCAGAAGGTAGTCTTCCATTTGTCCCCTTCAGCGATACGGACCAGATGGTACGCATGCCGGAGGTGTGAGGGAGTGGGTATCGGTCTTTCTTTGTGATTTTGTTGAGCCCTCGGAACTTGAAGTTGACACAAAGTCGGAGGGAGCCATCTTTCTTTCGGACAAAGAGAATCAGAGCTGCGTGAGGGGAGAATGATTGGCGGATGAATCCGATACAGAGGTGCTCTTCAATGAAGTCTTGGAGCACCCCCTGTTCAGAAGGAGAGATGGAGTAGAGACGTCCAACTGGAGGTTCCGTACCCTCCTCCAGATTGATTTTCAAGTCAACAGGCCTGTGGGGTGCAAGGGTATTCTAACTTTAGAGCTAATAATAATGTAAATCCGTCCATATCCGGGTGAGATCTGACCAATCTCGACCTTGATGTCGATATATTGGTATAAATAGCATAACTAACTCAAAATAAATCGTAAAAATATGAGAAAATCAGGGTAAATACTTCAATATATGTACAAATAGGGGGCAACATTGGTCCCCCCAAAATACCAGTTGCGACCGGTCTTTAACCGGTCTTTTTATTTTTGAGAAATGAAAAGACTGAGACTGAGACCAAGTGAAACTAGGAAAGACCGGACCGAAAAAATCGGTCTTTTTTGGTCCGGTCTGGTCCAGTCCTCGGTCTTTCGTCGGTCCTAGGACTGGACCTTTAAACACTAGTTGAAACAATTAGACTTAATTGTTTAGTCATCAGTCTAGAACTTACTTCTAGACTATTCTTTCATTTTCTATGATGACTTATATCTCATTACTTTGCTTACTGATCAGCTTACTGATCATGACTCATTATGACATCATCCACAGTCCATATGACTCGGTGATTACATATCATGATAAGAGTCTTATATGCTATTGGCTAGACTCTTACAGAAAATTCCACCACGTTCTATATACCATAACATGTACAAACAAACCATGTAGTATATATATAAGATGGACCCAGACATCCATTCAATCTAAGTTATTTTCCACATACTTCTCTCTTACACTCTCATCAGCAACTCTCAAATCCTTTCAAGTTACTTCATAATCATTCACTCATACATTCCTAGTAAGTTTCTACTAGAGACTATATTCCCTTATTATTCCTCTTTTGGTTCTCCTGAACCCCTCAGCTGCACATAAAGAAGTGTATATCTTCTTTACAGGAGCAAGGCGAGTCCGGGGGCATCTCTGAAGAGGGAATGGGTGGGGTCGGAGGAGGAGTTGGATTGGAGATCGACTCTGGAGGTGCGGAGGTAGGTGGAGGGGTTGGCATTCCTATGCAGGGAGTTCAGAATGTAATACTGCTCGTAGCCCAGTCAATCAATGGATTGCAGTGGGCGAGCCAGGAGTGCCCGAAGACAATACTGCAAGAAGAATCCAATGAGGTCACAAAAAAGGTATCGGAGGTGATTTCTCCCGAGGCGAAGCACAAGGTTAAATCAATAGCAGAGTTAATGGAAGAGAAGGAAGAACTGTTGAAGAGACGGAGAAGTAGAGGAGGAATGGAGTAGGTAGAGAGATGATGAAGTTGCTTGATGCTCAAGTTGAAAGCAATGTCAATGAAACAATGGGTAGAACCGGAGTCAATGAGGACCAGAATATTGGATATGGAAATGTTGGGAATGGATACAAGAGGACAAAGAGAATTGGGGTTGGAGAGAGCGGATGCATTGAGATGAAGCTCCTTTAGAGCACAGTCGGGCACAATGCAACCCCCAGCCTGTGCTGCATGGGAGTCGCGTTCTAATTTTCCACTCCCGGAGGACCAGAGCTCAAAGGGAGGTTATCCAGAACAGCCGGAGTAACCATTGCTGCTCGGCCCTTCGAAGCCCTGGAGGTGCTTTTTGGACAATCGCTAGCGTTATGCCCCGCACCTCTACAAAACTTGAACAAATACAAGTTCTCATGCATACGGCACTGGCGCTCCTTGGGAAGGAGCTTGCCATCTTTGCTGAGCTTCGATGAAATAGAAAGCGGAGTAGTGGAAGAGGAGAAGGGGCTGTTACCCCCTTTATGTTTGTTCCCCCTGGAGCTCGAAGGAGTGGAGGAGCCCTTGGACTTCTCATCCTTGGGCTTGGAGGAAGAACTTTCCTTGTTACTTGACCCCGAGCCGGAGGCCTTGGAAGCGCGCATGCGATCTCATCCTTGCGCTCCCAATACCTGTGGTCAACTTGTTGGGCCATGGTGCGGAGGTCCGTGATATTGTCCAGCTTGCCTCGATGAGCGATCTTGTCCTTGATCCGGTCCAGAAGCCCATTGTAGAAGCTCCGCTTGAGAGCTCCGTGGCCCCAGTCCCGAACCTGGCTAGCCAGTTGGTTCCATTCCACTATATGACTGGAGATCCACTGTCCATCGTACATCCGCAGTCTCTCCAATGAAGATTCTGTGTCAGCAACCAGGTCATGCGGACCGAAGTTAGTTTGTAGTTCAAACATGAAAGAAGCCCAATTGTCCATCCAAAAGGGATGGACTCCCAGAGCCTGACCGAAGAGGAGGTCCAGCTTGAAGTAATCAAGAGCTACTCCCTGGAGGTAGGATTGGGTGAAGGTCACCTTGGTACGATCTTTTCAGAAGGTCTTCTTCAGGTTGGCCTGAAAGGTTAGCTCGCATTGCACAACAAAATGTCAGAGTTTCTTGGGTTCCGTCCCATCGAAAGGGTCGGGTTCCCGGACCTTGGGTTTACCTCCCTCGGACCTCCGTGACCGAAGTGCATTGCACATCATATCTTTGATCACGTTTGCGAGCTCTACAAACAGCTTGAAAGCTAATGGAACGGCATTAGGATCAGCACCATCTGAACCGGGGTCGTTGCCAAACTTGAACCTCGCCATGTCCGGGGTGGACGAGCGTGATGAATGCCCGTCATCGCCACTGGGGTCACCATCATCTCCTGGGTCATCACCTCTGTCCCCTTCTCTGTCTCCTGGGTTGTCACCTCCGTCCCCTTCTCTGTCTCGACCATAAGGCATCGGAGTGTCAGGTCGATAGGGATGGAAGGTGATTGCCAGGATGTCCACCAGTCCCTCGGAGCCTGGAGGCAGAGTGCTGGGGTGCCGTGTCATAAGCCTGAGGTAATGGGGTTAGTGGCAACATAACAGGAATGTGGGCCCTTCATGCGGTTAAAATGGATGGTGGGTCAGCAGTACCAAATGATGAAATAGGTCGGACGCTCTGAAAAACTACCAACTTGAAATTCTCCGGGAAATCCTTGGGAAGGACCGAAAGTGGTCAGGAGGAATTGGTCCCGGATTGCAGTGCTGCGGGAGCGTGGAGATAAAGGCATCACTAACGATGGTTAATAGACTCGACAAGTTGGAGTACGAATATACTGTCAAGTCCAGGCCCTCCAGGCACAAGTCCAGATGGATGTCCGTGGGTTCTGGGCGAGATAGAGCAAAGGCCCAAACTTCAAAGCTTGATATTTTGATATCCCAATGTCAGTATAGAAAAAAAAGAGGGTGATCGTACTGTTCTTGTATCTGATTTTCTTGGGCTCAGCCAATGTTACTACCATGTTCAGAAAGTCTTAAAACAATATCCCACTTACTTATAGCTAGTGTATTGGAGGCTAGAAAATCAATCTTCACCCAAGGGATAAGAGGCACATATTGAGCAGTTCTCTTAGATGGTGTCTTGTAATGCTGGAAGTTGTTTTATTATGTTTAGATAGTATTAAAACATCGAGGACATACTCCTCTATGTTTTCTATGAGACTTGAAAATTATGTCTTGATACTGCATAGAAAGAAGATGATATACTATTCTGGTATATGATTTTCCTGTACTTAGCCAATGTTACCATCATGTTCA
>JBBPPW010000147.1:0-22935 GCA_038092215.1 Leccinum broughii | reverse complement strand
ATGCTCGCGGATGAGATGCGAGGTGGATTGACAGGAAGGATGTTGACCTCGTTGGCATCAGGGCATTGACATGAGGATCGGGGAGTTGGCGAGGGGGAGGATGGGAGTAGGTAGTAGTGTATATGTGCGGAGAGGTGCTCGTTCGACATGCTAATAGGTCAACATTGCAAGGCTTGCCCGTCCGCATGCAAGAGGCGATCAGATCTGGATCGTCTGACGAGGACTTGTTGATCGATAAACTGCCACGTATTCTCATTGCCGCACCCAACGTAATACTGGAGCTCATGGAGCGCCAACCCGAGGCGTTTCGGCTTGCTGGGCCCGTGACGGTCGTGGTGGACGAGGTGGGCGTGCTGCTGCCTGATCCTGACAGCAAGTGGACGAAAGAGTGCAGAAAAGTGCCTCGAAAAAGACCTGAAAAGCATATTCCAGATCCGGTCTGTGTCCTCAGGCTGAATAGGCTTTACGCCTGGTCTAGAGAAGAGGAGAAGACACATCAGCGTTCGCATTCAGATAGGGACGAACCACTCGAACTTACCGCCCACAGTTGAGATCAGTGCCACCTTGCGCAGCAGGTTTCGAAGCGTGCTGTTTAGCGCCTTTGGTTGGGTACAGCGAGGGGAGGTGCTGAACCTGATCAAAGAACGCTCGCCTGTGCCTCATGTCTATAGACTACACCTGTCCTGTCGCGCCTTGCGATCACGGACGATATGTTCGTTCCGACCATTTTTGAGGATGATGAGGACGGTCTCAGGGTTCTTGCATGCCCGACAGAGAACAAATTTATCCATCAAGCCATCAAGCAGTTTGCGAAGCCTGGTGGCATCATGGGCGCCGTTGACAACGTATCCATCATTCTTCTTGTCGAATGGGATCTGAGCACCGAGCTCGCAACCAAAGAATTTGTTGATTAGCCATGCTGGGCGGTCCATAATAGTGGTTGAAGTATCGATCGTTGATCTTCTCGACTACAGGCTCGAGCACACGGAAGACGCTGTCAAGCTACGAGCACGTGAACAAAGGACTACACATCCAGGGGACGGATCAGAACGAAGGCGAGCACAGAAAGACTTGCGTACTTACGCTTATGGACTCTAACCGAGACTGACACTGATGAGACGCTTTATTGAGAGGAGGTCGAAGCATGAAATTGGCTCTTCTGTGTTCGTATCGGGGACAGAAGAATGAGCTAGTTGAGGGAGAAATTGATTTCCAAGTGTCGGGTTGTGGGCGTCGAGGGGGGTGTGGTGTTGTTGCACCAGAGGTTGCGGGCAGCACTGGCCCAAATAGTGGAAGCAGATGTCCGGTTGGCGTGCGAGCATGTTCAGTGGATCCAATGCCGGGAACGACAAAGGACCAGGGTTGGGAAAGTGGGGTGGATGGCAAAGGGACTGCGGCTGGATTGGTCCGACGAGGTAGACAACCGGACCCAATTGATTTCGGGAGCAAGAATTGCTCAAAACCAGGTACGGAGCGTATTTCGACAAGGTGTTTTCTCGCTGGAGAGCAAGTTGACGATGCCTCTGGCCTTCTTGCTCGAACGACGAAGTGTTCAGAGGGAGGCTATTCTCCAACCGGTAGGATGTGAGATTGCCATGCGAACTGGCACATTCCAACTCCTTGGAGATTTACTCAAATCTATTAGCGAGGACGGGGTGTCTGCCACGAAGCTGGTCACTGGAGTGCGAAGCTGCAGAAACTGACTCCAAACAATTGACCGTCCTTGTTCAAGCCACACTACAGCCGTTTCGGCGTAGCCAGCTTCAAATCCTGCTGCTGCTGCATCTCGTGCTACATCAATCGCATCGACAAGCACCCGGCGACGCTCCGTGAGGGGGTCACCGAGGCATTTGAAGCGACGAGATAGTGACTTTTCAATGGATTTCATTTGTCCGGATATAAAAAAGATGGTGATCAGGAGAAAGACAAACTGCCCTCTCCAACACTTCTCAATGTCTACCAGGTAACCGAGGCGGTTGAAACGATTGAATAATGAGATCCCGAGGCTGTTCAACCGACTTGTATTGTCCGGATGGCGATCGGGAGTAAGACAGACCGCCTCCTCGAACGTCGAAATGGATCTGTTAATGTCTTCCAGGTCACCTGGGCGATAAAAACGTTGAAGTAACGATATTCCGAGGCCGTTCAGCTGACTTGATTTTTCCGGATGGCCATCAGGAGTAAGACGAACTGCTTCCTCGAGCATCAGCATCAAAATCGACTTCTCCATGTCTGCCAGCTCACCGCACCGTTCAAAACGACGAGATAATGAATTCCCAAGGCCATTCAACCAAACAGGTTTGTTCGGATGGTGATCAGGAATAAGACGAACTGCCTCCTCTCTCGCAGATATGGACTTGTCGACGTCTACCAGGTTGCCAAGGCGTCACCCTTAATAATGGAACCCCAAGGTTGTTCAACCGACCAGATTTGTCCGCATGGCCATCAGGAGTAAGACTATCTCCTCGAATATCGAGATGGACTTCTCGATGTCTGCCATGTCACCGAGGCATTCAAAGCGACAAGGGACCAGAAGAGCAAGACTGAGTTCGAGAGTTGTCGCAACGTGATCTGGATGACCACTAGGACGAAGGTGAAGTGCATCCCGATACAACGTGATTGGCTCATCCAGACCGACGTCATGAGTATTGGCTTGATAATGGATCAACTTTGCATTGGCCAAGTAGAATAGGACAGCAGAGCGATTAGGGTGATGATTCGAGGGGCATATGTCCTGGACTTGCTCGAAGCACTCGATAGCTCGGTCAAGATCTGTTTGGTCCTGGAGCAAGCGATAATGGAGGAGAGCATGATGTCCTTCATCAGTGAGCCGTCCCAACGGATTCATTTCGTCTGGCTCGAGCAGCTATCGCCATATAGGGTTAGGTAAAGTGAAGATAAAACGAACGAACTTCTCACCACATGCCATGTTCGGCATTGATTTGCGTCGCAATTGAATTGCTCAGTGATTATTCTCACTGACGAACACGATGGCAAAACGTCATCACTTGAAGCTAGAAACTTGATGGCTGCAATAATACATTAGATTCCGCCGAGGCAGTGAATAGAGCTACCCACATTCAAGTCGGATCGAGTACCTCTCCAACAAGAATCTTGAATTCCGTAAGTAATTCTCCGTTTCCCAGCCTCGGTCCAAGCTCGAAGGATGCATAGACCTTGATCGAAATGATAGATAACCTGTCCGATAGTCTTGAGCGTCGTTCAGTAAAAGTAGCGAGATTTAGGGAAGACATGACAAACAAATGAATGAATGTTTTCATGCCATGCCACCACGTCCTCGCCTATCGATACAGGCTCGTTCGAAGTCTTTGTCGTCTTCCCATCGATTCTCTAGGGCGACGTGGAAGCCTGCCGGTAGTCGACGGAGTCCACATGCAACATCCGTGACACAGATGCCTGCCAGTGTACAAGAATGTCGGAGATCCACGCAGACCACCACGAATTATTACGCACAAGTTATGATAACGTGCTCGCATTTTGTTGTATCAGACCTGCGCTGCTCCAGAACATTTCATAAGTTGGTTTCTTCCACAGATCGCGGGCTTGGAATGAAGCGCTGAGGCCGTATGCTGTATGCAACTTTGTAATGAACCAACCAGGGTGAAACGTGAACAGGCGGTCGCCCTCTCTCGTTGATACAAAGACAAGAAGTAACATGAACCTTCTCGGCATCTCCCGTGCGGACCTCGCTGGTACAGGGGCCCAGCCCGGGTGGCCCGCTACAGCACGTGTGTCGTGACCACAGTACCCAAGCTTGACGGGAAGAAAATCCAACGGTCGAAGTGTACGTACTACCTGGCGGATAATTTCCTGGAAGGCAACGCTCACATTACAATCCGATAAATAAAAATACAGCTTCCCCATTGTACCAACTCGAACGATTCTCACAAGGAAGGAGAACATACCGTGTTTTTTCTTTCTGCCCTTTGAAATCAAGCACAAATGTGCTCCGTCGTCAGGTCGTCAGCTCTCCGAGTTGCCTTCACCGGGGGCAGAGAAAGGGTTACCACTCGCATTTGCTCCTCCTCGTTCTCCTCCTCGTTCATAATAATGGCCGTGGACGTCTAGACAAGAACTGGTAGTACAATGGTGCTAAACGTCGTCGCCGAGTCAAATTCCACGCCTGGACCAGTTCTGCATCTGCAAACCATGTTCAGGGCCTGTAGTACTTGACCATTTCCCATAGAAACTGTAGACTACACAGAACTACCTAGAACTATATAGGTACTCCACATCTTCTATAGATACAACATACTACGTAGAACCTTGTTCAGGGCCTGTAGCACTTGACCATTTTTCATAGAATCTGTAGACCACATAGCACTACCTTGAACAATATAGGTACTTCAAATATTGTATTGATCTAGCATACTACTACATAGAACGTAAATACATTATTACTATATACTACAATTCCGCATGCTGTGGCGAGCGGACGGGGACAGGGATGGGGACGGGGATGGGAAGTCGGGGACAAGGTGGCGGGGGTAAGGACAGGGCGACGCGACGTTTCGTCGTCGTCGTCATCGAGTTGTAGAGTTGTCGTCGTTGAGTCGATGCAGGACCGACTCCGGAGCGAGCACGCCGGTACCCTCTAGATCCTGAACAACGGTCTCGGAGTACGATCTGGCCAGATCCTCGTCGAAAATGCGAAACAGAGCGAGCACGCCACTGCTTGGTCATGACCAGGGACTCGTCCGCTACTTCCCAATGTCCGTTAGCGCGTGCAACCCAGTCTTGGTCCTGGTCTTGGTCCGAGTTGTATTGTCCTCTTACGGTAGAGATAACTGGCTGCACTGGGTCGTCGAACCGCGAAGTGGATGAACGTTATCACCTCGAGGTGCATGCTCATGAGCCACAAAGTTATGTGTTCTAGGTGGTGGGTGTCGCGTAAAAATTGAGCCAAACACTCTGGAGTGTGCACAGTCGGCCGCACTGTATTAGGTGTGTTAGCAATCGTATCAGATTCGAAATGCATTACAGTAAAGAGCACGTCAAGGAAGTCCGGAAGGAACAAGCAAAGCGGCAAATTTCATCCTAATCGAGGTGAATGAACACGTAACTTCAACATACTGAGGTGTGTGGCAACAAAGATACATAATATGATCTCCGGCCACGTGCATATATGCACAGATACTAGGCGTAGAATCGACAGGCGTGAAAAACTCACTGGAATTGGTTGTCGATAGGCCTGGCACTGCTATAAAATGAAGTGAGTTTGAATAACGAAGTAGTGGGGTGGATGCTTACACGCGTTGAAGTTCCAATGGCCATGATTGACCCACCAGCCTGGGACATATCCCCAGGTTTGCGGAGGATGGGAAGGTCCAGATCCAGGTAACGATGGGCGTGCTTGGATCAACATGCCAACATGTTCTGTATGCATTCAAAATAACGATTAGTTAGTTATGTGCGTCGCGCTTGAGGCAGGAATAGAAGTAAAACCAGCAGAACTTGAGCATAACGGCTATATGCGCGCATAACAAGGAGATCCGGGCCGTGAAAAACGTACATACATACTTTTTGAATGCACGTTTGTAGGCGCAGGTTGTGTTGACTGCCACTCCGGGTGATGCTTGGATGGATCCGCGATGGATATGGTTGAGGATGATGTCTGGCAGGGCTCCTGACCGGGCATGGATGATGGCGAGGTTTCTGCTGCGCGATCTATAAGGGATAGATCTGTGAGATGGAACGGACACAGCAGGGAGCACTCACGAGAAGAGGATATGCGACTTTCATGAACGAGTAGTTCATCGAGCGTAGACTGGATCGAGGCCAAGCTCTCAAAGACCGTCTTTCTTAGGGTCGTTTGAGGATCGGAGCTGCCTGCATTCGCGCCACCACCGCGTCGCCGCCTTGCGCGTGCCTTGGATTTCGCATCGGTGAGGACACATATCACGTCCTCCAATTGGGCGACAGCCATGTATGTCGTGTTCTGTGCTTTGCGCAAAGCATCGAGCTGGACAAGGACATCGCCGACATCTAACTTGACGCCACCAAGGCGCCCGTCAGCGGAATCCATGAATTTTCCGGGCGAGACGAAGCGGAAGCTGCAGAATTGATTGTTGCTTCCACTCGTCGATCGCTGCTGGGAGGCACGTACACATAAATCAATTCAAATCGCCAGTGAAAAGAGACGAAAAATGTGCTCACGGAATCGATGTGGTAACAGAACGCTCGAGGAATTCGACATCCTTCTCAGCATGTATGTGTTCCATTTCTTCTCGTGCCTCGAACTGCTCGGTATCCGAAGCGTCGCGGGCGGCGCGTTCGATGGCAAAATCTGTCAGCGCCAAGGCACCGATAACGCAACCCAAAGCGATAGCTTTCTCGGTAGCGTGAGTCGAAAATCGGAGGGTACCTGCGGAGGTACAAGCTGCAACAATATCACCATGTTCACTATCATATCCGTTAGTGGTTTTCTCCACTTTGGATGATCTATAAGGACAATAAGCGAAGACTTGCTATCAGCGTAACAAACCTTTTTACGTCCTCGGGCGTGCAGGCGAAGATAAGGTGTCAAGGGTCAGTGAGATGGACGCCGAGTCGGATGCAAATCCTCCGCTTTCACAAGGTGCAGGCTCTGCACCGACTGAATCGAGAGAACCGATACCGCGTGCCTTTCTGTCCTGGGATGAGGCGAAGGCAGAACGCGAGGGACCACGTGCAGCTTCGCCCCTCAAATCCATACTCGACGCGCGTTGAACTATTCCTCCCGTCAAAGCTCCCATAGCCGAACCGAAAAACGCCAGCGGCGCTCGCGTTTGGCTAGCAATCCAATCCCGAAACCCAACTGGGACCCAACGCAGGATGTGCTAGCGCGTGTTGAGGTTCAAGTCCGTGCCCTTGGTGTGTTTAGTGAGACCAGTGCGTTCGGTGGACCGAGATCGTCGGTAGACGTGTTTGGTGCGATGAATGTTAAAACCACGGATGGCCCGGGACTGATGACCGTCGGATGACCTCGAATGGGTCATTTTCGACGACTTGAAAGGGACCATCGGATGGGTCGCAGTATTCGTCGTTGGATTCTTCGGATTCATCAGAGTTGCTGGTGTCACGAGTAGGGAACACTTGGGGGAGAGATCGGGGAACGAGCGCGAGCGAAGTCGTGGCATTGATTTTGGTGGCATCACAGTGGAGTGGAAGTGGGGGGCGATGATGCGAGGCCGAGGAAAGCCCGTCAGAGGTTTCGTCGAAGACTTGGGGAATGTGCTGGGAGGGCGGTCGGCGCGAACGCCTGGTGCTTCTGCGCCTGGGTAAGGGTGCGGCCGTTTTGGACACAGGGAGGTACTGCGTTGCTGGCGCCGGCGGTGAATGATCATCGCTGGAAGGGGACCGTGGGTGAACGCCGGTTGGGACCGTCAGGTCGGGAATGGCATGCGCAGCGGGAGAGGAATGGTTAGGGTCATATCGGCGCCTGCATCGGCGTGGTGCTTTGATTTTTTGCGGGAGTTGACCCTCGGGCTCGATTTGGGGCTTGGGGCTCTACCTGGACTTGACTGGTTGTGGGTGAGGGTTTGGGTGTTGTTTGGACGAGGAGGGACTTTCGTGGCTCGCCTCGGTGGAGTGAGCTACGGTCTGGGAAGCGCTTTGGGACGGGGTGAGGGAGGAGCTGTCCGAAGGGTAACCCAAATTTGTGTAGGGCCCAAGTGGTTTGGCGCGGGCGTCGAAACTAGAAGAATCTTGGTCAAAATGTGAGCGAAACCGAACGAAAGTATACACGCACCCGAGTTCGCGCCCAAGTTCTCGTCGTGATCATCCCTGCGGCCCAGATAGCAACGCAGTCGGTGAGTGTACGACATCGTGCGCGACAGCGATCCGATGAGCGTCGAGCTCACGCTCCTTGGCGACAAGGTGGGCTTCGCAAGCTTGGACCTCTGCTTGGGCCTGTGCGAGTGTGGTACATATTGTTGTTAGTACTTGTTACCGGGTGCGGGTACGGGCGTGAGCGCAAATGGAGCAACGGCGGCGGTTTTGGCATTGGAGGAAGGTTGGGTGGAAGGAGGCGGATATGCCGAGGGTTCTGTGAAACTGTGGACGGCAAGCATCTTGCCACTGGCAGGAAGAACTTGAGAACCCCTCCATACTATGTAACTCTATTTACGAGTCAAAAGCATTCATTGCTCTATTGCACAATCATTAGTCTTTCAATCGTTGAGTCAAGTTCTGTTCTATAATATCTACGGCTCTCCTTGAAGATGTCCCCATTACATATACACTACACAACACGTGGCATGTACGATTATCTTCCGAGTTCATTTACAATACACCCGGATCTCCTTCCCGAGCACCCGAAGACATTCCTTTGTCAGTGCCCTTGCATTCACCTCCACCGCCTTCCCATTCGCTTCCGGCGCACCGATACGACCTTGTGTCTTCCCTCATCTCCAGGTGGATTCGTCACGATCCACGCTGCCGGCGTCTTTCTTGGTATCGACGCTATGTCGCACAGAATCGGATAAAAGTAGAATAAATGTGCAACAGACGACCGTTTCACCACGTCCGCAATGAGCGCCGAAGGGGACAGACTCGGAACAATAGCTAATCGCGCTGGGTATTAAACCTCCACAGTATAGGAGACGATGGGAGAAAAACGAACCGGGTAGGGATGCACTGTTGACCTCGGAAAACGCAGCCCAGAGCGTTCCGGGCCTTTGAAAGTCGCAGCTCCAGCAGCTTGCGCAGCACATAGATCAGTTCGTCTTCGCGAACCCTAAAAATATTCATTTCGTAATCAATAAACTTGATCGTGTCAATAGTATCACACCGTCGCAATCACCTTGGGAAGGGAAAACTGCCGCGAGATATCCCACCATGACCGTCTTATATCGATCCAGCAATGAGGGCAAACACAAAGCAGCCACTCTCCTCCTCGAGGTCTCTTGGTCTAAACCGAGCACAATCGTCAGCCCAACCATTGCGGCCACGAAACCGACCAACACCTTCAAGCAAATAAGATTCCGCTCGGATAATCCCGGAGGTTGCGCGGGGCCCCGAGTATGAACGACAAGGCCGCAAGGAGAGCGGGCCAGCCTTTATCAACCATCGAGCGAACGATGCGAAGGTGTCGCGTCGCTAGTTCGTCCAGCGATAAAGAAGTCAAGTCAAGAGCTGGTGGGGAGGCCAGTGGCATGACATTCACAAAACATATTACCAATCCAGTTCTAAGTATTTACGAACAGATTCTAATCTGTGCCCGAGGTAGTCTCGTAGTCACGAACAACATTTCTAAAGACGTGAGATGGCAATGCCTTTTTTTTCTCCATTGTGCCAGCAACCGGGACTCGAGCAGCAACACTGCGTGCAATTATCAAATCATTTAATTAATAGTCATGCTCATGAGTACATACCATCCGTTTCTGTAGATCCGTTCCAAAAGCTTGTCGAGCAGCTGATATTCAGCTGTTTCGTTCGCGAAGTCGTCGAGAGATGTCAAATGGCTGTCATATATAGGGAAATAATCATCCTCGGTGAAATGAATTGATGCGCATGTGCCATTGGCCCACTCATCAATTGCACAGTGGATCTAAAGCGATCATATCAGAAAGGTGGTATCGGTCTTATCGGGAATACTTACCGCTGCCGCCACAAGCGCAAGGCCGACTCGAGGAAAAGGTCGGTAATACTTAGCCCACTTAACACCCTCATCGCTCTTGGACTTGAACAATATTTCATTGATTACTCGCTGAATGACCGGGCTCTCGTATGGGCCTGTATGCTCATTGACGTCCTCACCGCGCGTCTTAAAGTGTGGTCATCGAACGGTCATCGACACTTAGTCAAAAGAATCTGACGTACGTGGAAAATGTAAGCCGAGTCTGCTAGGAGCTCTGTTACAAGCTTCCTGTTCCTTTCGATCACCGACGGAGTGGCACTGACTTCAAAGCCGAACATGAGGGGCACGCTCGCGCGTGCCCTGGTCTTGAACTGTCCACGGAGTTGAGACCCGCGTAGCGATATCTACCACCCAGTCAGTTCCGCGCACTGCTAACAGGCATATTGCACGTACAATATAGATTATATCAGCAGTAATCGGGATGGACTTGTCATGGTGGGCACACGCCAATGTCCATGCCCCTTTGGCCCAATCCCGTTCGTCGTCCGCTGACGGGTAAGGATTCTCAGACAGCAATAAAGCACGGTAAATTTCAATAGCAGTTGCAGCGACTACTTGACCCTCGCGATCCAAATCGCCCGCCTTGGGACGACTCTTGCTCTTGCCTGCCATGTTGGTGGTCTTTGCACTCCGAGATGGAGGCGTGCACTGATGGAGCTTCTCTGGCAGTTGTTCTCGTGGCTCGTCATCGTCGCTCAGGACCTGTGCACGGCGAGAGCGCTTTCTGGGAATTTGTTCGTCGGCTGAGTTATCTTCAAAAAAAGCCTCGTGTCGTATTGAGCGGCCGGAGGCGGTTCTGAAGTTGTCACCGGTTGAAGGGTGGTAACTCTGGTCGAAGGTGCCAGAGTCATCTGGGTTGGCTGGCCTGCTCATGTAGTTGTAGTATATGCCAATGAAATGTACCGTCACTTACTCTTCACTGAATCCTCGTGCACGATGATCTTGCCTGACATGCTCATCATCAAGGTCTTCATCGGCCACATGCTCGTCAGCCTGTTCACTGTCGAAACGATATCTATTGCGCATTATTCGTTCTCCGGGCGCTTTCGCGATCCCCCCTCGATGCGCTTTCTGCAAACGCGAGATAAACGAATAAACGAATAGCCAGGGTGACTGTCTTGACTTACGTTCGGGTGGCCAGTAAGCTTGCCCGCAATAGGAGGGACACTGCCCGTACGCGCAACCAATTTGGTGCCCGCCAATGGGGCACCAACAGACCTAGATGAAAACTGGTCGGGTTATAGATAGCATTCAAGCAATAGCGTACAGATCATACGCACCGCGCTGTCAGGAGGAAGCAGTGGTGGGTCATCGCTATCGCCTTGTCTGGCACTATCAGTTCGTTGCTCGACCGGACGAGCTGCCTTGGTAAGCTGGTCCCGCTTGCGTGTCCGTTCTTCACGACGCTTTTCCTTCCGTGACGTCAGCTGTCCGGCTGCTAACTTGGCCTGCTCTCTTTCTTCTGTAACCGGAGTGAATAATTAAGAGACGTGGACACCCTGTATACAATACCTAGTATGGCTTGGACCTTCTCGCTGGGGCGAGAAACACGACCTGAACGCGGCTGGATGGACGGTATGTCCTCGAGAACGCGAGGCATTGGACAGGATTGGTTGGAAACCTGGAGAACAAGAGTCAGGAATGAGGGATGAGGGATGAGGGATGAGGGATGAGGAGACCGAAATTTATACGATTCGCTTTGACATACGCGAAATGAATCTGTCTGCAGATAGTCAAGTCCAACAACTGTGATACTGGAGAGCAATCGACACAAGACATGTCAGCAGATTCAGATGAGTGGCTTATGGTACATGACATGACAGTTCGGCTACACCAGAGACAAAACCGGCGGTCCCAAGACAAATCCATTACGTATATACCTAATCAAATCGTTATTTATGGCAAGGCCCGCCCGAACAGCCAAAACAACACACGAAAGACGGAACACTGTGAACATGTATACTATTTAGCCAGTTGCGCGACTATTGTTTTCACAATTGTCTTGCCAACTCCAAGTTGAAGGCCTTTTTTGAACAATTGGGGCTGCGCAAAACGTTATATGAGCATTGTAGTAGCTACTAATCTGTGAATTTCGATCGCTACCCCCAAAGTTGCGACGATCGCATCCACCTTCCTCCAAAGCGGATTCTGTTGTAGAAACCATGGTATGTATATAATTAGCGCGCAACGTACCTTGACGAGCGTCTGCTCCTCATTGCTTTCATTTTTTATTTTGCTTCCGTCTTTAACGACCGTCCTTGGGTGCTCGAACTCGCCGGCATCCAGACTCTGCCAGTATTCCATCGAACGCGAATTAGTGGACATGTGTCCGACCATAGTCAGTCTATCGCACGCATGCACACATGCAACGCAATGCAACGCGCGGAGGTGAATACCGATGACGAGGTACGAACTGGCTTTGGCTTCGACATTCCCCGCCCCATTCAACGACGCCATGGAGATCCACGACGCGTCCCTTGTCAGATTCCTCCACGTAGTCGAGAGACCGGCTACAAGTGTGCTTGTCAGGGGTTGTCACGGAAGGAGAGCGAAACGATACCCACACTCTGCACCGCACGCCGCTCTTCGTCATGTATGCGGTAGAATTCGATTCGAATAGATCCTGAACAACGGTCTCGGAGTACGATCCGGCCATATCACCCAGATCGCACACGGTCCCGCCGCCAATTATGGTCCGCCTCGACACAGGCGATCCCCCCGAGAAACCCTCATCGAGCAGAGATGTGATCCACGGATGAACGAGAATGAGACGCTGCGTCCCGAGCGAGTCGTCCTTGGTCTCGAGTCGGATCTCTCCTACAATCAGTGACGTAGCACGATAAGCGTGAAGGCTCGAGTCAGATTCGGGTGCCGGGAGTGAGGCGAGGTCAGTGAGGCGGAAGACAAGTCCAGGGAGTCGAAGTCGACCAGAAACAACGGATAACGATGGGAGATCAAGCAGTTGCTCATAAAGTGTAACGATCGGAGAGCGACCTGGAAAGGATAGCTACAGGTTCATAACCAACCGAGCCATCTCGGCGGTCTCGATGGCCTGTGGAACATGCGGGGGAAAAATCTGATCGTGTACAGAGAGATCGGAGGGGAGGTAGCTGTTGTTACTGTCCGACATTCCAGTCCAGGCGAGAATGGTGACATTGTCTGAACGCATGAGAACGTGCTCCAACAGTCGACTGACGGCTTGGTTCGAAGATTCCAAACAGCGAGTACGCGACGTCCTCTTCCCGAGTTGTTTGACGTTTTGAAGCCAGATATAGCTTCTCGCGTACCCTGTCTAGCCCCGGCTGAATCATGGCGAATTTCGTCGCCTGCTCCATCTCCCTCTGTGTGAAATTGAATTACCCTCGAAGCAACGTACTCCTGGCCCGTCCATCCGCGAGTGTTCCAGGTACTTTTCCACAGGTCGCCTTCTTTCTGCGACTCCGAGAGCACACCGAGGAGATGAACGATCGTGAACGCTGCGCGACGGTACCGCGGAAGTTGTACCACAACGGAGTTGTAGAGAGGCCCAGTGAAAGAAGCGAAACCGTGACCTTCGCACAAGGAGACGATGCACTGCACGCCAAGGAGGTATATATAAGACTCTGGTATCGGAGGTGAGTCCGCCTTGTCCAGTTGATCTATACTGTAGCGATAATTGCTTCTGAGTGGAGCCGAGATAGTAAAGGTGTATACATACCATTGCAGCTTCATCGCCGATGTCTGTACGCTTAAACCAGCGCCCGTGCTCATCATGCCAACAACACCAGAAACCGTTGCATTTGCTACCATTCCCGCAACCCCACCCACACTGAGGCCGTAACTCGAGCTGCTCTCAAATAAAACCCCTCAGGGCGTTCATATACATCCTCCGGAGGTGGACGATGAGCCCATGTATGCTCTTCGAATGTACTTTTGTGTCCGTCTCGAGGTATACGGGGTCGAGGGTCACGTAACAGTGGTGGTCGAGGAATGTAATCAGGAACAGGGGGATTGGACGATGAGCCGCGCGCGTTATCATTTGGGTCATGCGTGATAACCTCAAGGGCGGGACGTGGACTTGGCCTCGGACTGGTAGATGCAAGTCTATCTTCCCGAACGATTTGACTGAGTGGTCTGCGAGACCACAAATCTGGCGTTGCAGTAGCACAATCGTCGGAGCTGACACTGTCAACCGGAGTGTCCGGCTGCTGAGACAATCTTTGCGAAGCTATACGTGCTTTGAAGTCCCATATGACCTTGTCGGCTTTCCCAGGACGCAAAGTCGATTCGGATAGTGTCTCTTGTCCGCTAGAGGAAGTGTTTTGTCGCAAATCCAAGGTTCTCCCAGATGATGTGTATACGAGGGTACTAGAGTTCGCTGACGTACTGGGTCTCGTGGTGACAGCACTCACAGGGCTTCGTGGAGGTGTTTCAGGTGTAAGAGGGTGTCGCGGAGAGGAAGTGTACGGACCCGTCCGCAATGGCAAGGGTAATGTATTCACACTAAATCTATCTTCCCTGAAGGGCATGTCTCCAAACTTCGAGACAGAGTTACTAGTAGAATGACTTTGATGGCTGAGAGATGGCAAGGGTCGTTGTACATCCCCACCGTGCGATCCCTCGTAGCCCACGATATCGCCAGAACTTGGAATCCGTTGTTGAGCAGGAGAGGTTGAATGTGGTCGGGGATAGGGCTCTTGACTCGGCGACAAGTAAGTTGCAGGACTGCCCGAAGTGGAAGGCGACGACTGCGGTTGAGGAAAAGATCGAGTTGGTGTGTTTGCATCGATATTCGTATTATCAACCACGGATCCTTGGGTAGGGGGAAGAGGACGGTAGATTAGAACCAACAAGGGCCGTTGATCTGAAGAATGTACTGTGGTAGAATTTGATGCGACATGAGGTTGGGGACGACTAGGAGTGGGACGAAGCGGCGGCGGGGGTAAGCTCTGGAGCATCTCCGTGCTTCGTGCATTTTTCAAGGTCCTGTTAGGGTGGAACCAGAGACAGGGTCCGCTGCAATCCAGGTGACATAAGAACCAGTTGGAGCGACCTTTCCTCCCGTTTTACGGGATGGAGTTAGGGGCGCACGAATGGCGCCCCGTGCTGGTGCTTCAATAGCTCCTCTTCTCCGCGAGCCTGACCGTGAAGTGGATCCTCTTCGTGCGGGAGTCAGTTCCTGTTCCCGAGCAACGGTTTCATTGGAGGCGGGCACACCAACGCCTCCGGAGCGAGGCATTTTCGCCTTCTCGACTAGCGAATTGGGTAGGGCACGGGGCCGCTCCACATCAATCAAATCTACTCGTCCACCATCCCGCGGGGTTTTCTCTCCCGTATTAGAACTTCTACGAAGTGGTCGACGAGGTAGAGTCGGAGTGTCTTCCAGCGCAGAAGCAGAATGAGAAGGCTGCATGACTGCTCCCATACCGGGCTGGCGGCGTCGATCTATGGGCGAGGAATATGGTATTCTCGTAGACACTGGTGAAGGAGGCTGTCGAGAATAATGCTGTGTACTTGAGAAGGACGGCGAAGGAAAAGCACCCGATAGGTTGGGTGGGTATTGACGAGGACGTAGCGTGCTCCGGTTGTCTGCATCATCGAAGTCATCGGACACAGCAGATGGCTCATAACCAGTCGGATCCTTTGATGATATGCTCTCCTGCCGGGACGCCTTTGATCGAGGGACCAACGGACCAAAAACTGATGGTGGGGGAGGAATTGTCCTGACTGGGGAGGTAGGCAAAGAAGGTTCGTGAACTCGCGCGTGAGGATGGCATACTAGGAACTTGAGATCGCCTTCGCCGTCTCCTTGCTCCCTGATCAACCGCAGCAAGCTATCGTTTGTTAATGCTTCTCCAACAGCTGCACGGTTGACTTGGGTACGATAGATAGCAAATCCAGACGTTTGATCCTCGTCGGGGATTTTGAGCTATAGAGAAACAGTTAGTGGCGATCGCGAACAAAAGAAAGAGAAATGACCTCGGTAAAAAATACGCTCCCAAACAAAAGCAGAACTACTTGCGGGTGTTACGTCGACTGCCGTGAAAGCATGGCAGTCGTGAGTAACCATGATAACCCTTTCTTGGGAAGGCAAATTGGAAGAGGGTGTCGGTGACTATATGCGACTGTCAGTGAGGAGGTAATGATATGCAGAAAAGTGGTCCTGACATGAAGCGAACTTTCAGACTCCTTGGGACGATGTGAAGATTCCCTCCGATGCTTCCAGAGTTTCTCGGTTATCTTTTGCATGCGAGAGGGGCATGGCGGATTGCGGGATCGCCTTGAGCGCAGCGATATCGCAACGGTTCTTGGTGGCGCATCCCATAAACACTGGGCGGAGTAGATCATCAGAGTGTGCACCATCTTTACATGATGGATGAGATGGACAGGCATATATAGAACGAAGCATAACGAATCACGAACCCACCAGATGCGAGTGAAGTCGTGGCCTGCTCTGGCGAAGACCTGAGAATTGCTAGCGATTTCTCTGCTGCCTGTCGGGAGGCGAATGAACGTGCAACGTAGGCGGGCGGATGTTCTCCCGGAGACGAAGGGGGTTGGACCGACCTCGCGTATTTCAGGGTGTTTTCTCCTGGACTCACTGGCCATAGACTAATGAAAATACATCAGTTACACTTGATAAACGCTACGAACGTGAATACCTGCATGACGCGTTCGTCATCATCTGGGAGGGACGAGGGACGAGGGAGAGGGAGAGGGAGAGGGAGAGGACGCACACGCACCGTCCTCGTCGTGATGTCGTCGTCGTCGTCGTTGCTGCCTGCTGGGGAGAAAGGACTGGCGGATGGAAGACGGTGAGGGTGAGGAACGCACATCGTACTTGTCATCTCGTCGAGACGTTGTCGTCGTTTCGAGTCGAGTCGCGTTGTCGTTGTCGGAGTCGTGATGCCGGAGTCGTCGATTCTCGCGTATCGCGCGCACCTAACCGCCAAATCGCACACACGATGTCCCAAAAAATCGCGCCTATTCTTTTGGGGTTTGGGACGCCATACCTTCCCTTCGACGCCACGGGGAATACGTGTCGCTCGAGGCCTGATCCAGCCGTAGTCTAGCCTCTCATCCAATCAAGCTCGCATCCGTGTGCCCAAAGTTCAGCAAGTACAATCTGCATCGTGTAGTGATTTGGACATGCACTACCCCTAAGTTAAGGACCAAGGGCGAACTACCTTCTGTTGCCGTCCTGATCAAGGCAGGCCCTACTACAACCCAGCCATTCCTTCAACTTCACATAAAGAGCCGGGTGATCTGTTAGCCTCTCTGGAGAACTGACCCGCATCAAGGGCAAAACGTGAGGCTGCAAATAAGTGATGAATGAGGTCGGTCTCTCGAGCGATAACAGATATATAGGACTTTAGACATGACGCTTACATATGTACCAATACACCCCGTCTTTTTGTACCTCACAAGGCACACCACTTGCCCCTGAGGGTTGTCAGCACGGCGTCAATGGTTGGGAAAGCCTCCATTCTTCTTCGATGACAATTTTCTCCCCCACTCTTGGCGACCTTGTCCCCTCAACCTCTCCGATGGTCCGCAAGTTCTCCATTGTCGTCCTGGCTTGTTGCGCTTGGGAGTACCAAAGTCCCCACAATCCTTGTCATATTATCCTCGACACTCCGAATAGTCTCGTCTCCCCTATCCAACGTTTTGAAGAACTCAAGCAGCTTGATTGGTAGCCTATAAATATACGTCCCGAACCCGACAAAAACCCCAACATTAGCCACATCCAGCCAGACAAAGTGAGAGAGAAATAGCTGACATCTTCACGTTGTTACTCCTGTTCTCCAGCAGCTCTAATAGCTGTCCGAATCTCACTATCTGAAAGGCGTCGTCCGGAAGTCTCTTTTTGGCGGGCTATCGAGCATCGTATAAACGCGATGATTGCGCGCAACTCGCGCCGCGAGGTTTACGATGTTCGACGCTTGGCCTGCGGGACTACCCTGTAAAAGGCCGTTTCCCGGGTGGCAGACAGCCTAAAACACCGTTATCAGCATGAGACGACCGATGACTGTCGGTGACTGTGTGTGTTAGTCACTTGACACTTACACCGGGAGCTTGTAGGAGAGCAATGCTGAACTTCACCGTGATGGAGAACCAGTCGGTGCTGGTCCAAGGTCCACCTAGTTCATTTACTAGCCAACGTCGTCGCACACAACCTGTTTTATAAGATGACCTACGGAACCGAACGGCAGTAGCAGCAAGATGCGGTCGACCACCATGTTCTGCGACGGCCGAACGTTTCCCAAAAACGAAGATGATATCGCCTAGTACTAGTCGAAGTTGAGTTGATCAGGGTAGCGTGTCCCAACCTTACGTAACTTCAGATCCACACTTCCAACGATGATCACCAGGCATCAAAGCCACGTCGACGGTTCCACTTTCGCCGAGCTGCGCGGTAGTATAGCGAGATCGTATAGACAGTTCGAGACCACGACAACACCCTTGCGTAGTTGAAAACGGGAGGAATTCTGGACTGGTCTGGAGAAGCGATGTTCCTGTCAGAAATGTTCCAGTCTGGGCTGATGGTCAAGCCATTGAAGTTCAAGTTGGTGGTGACAGGGATAGGATCTGCATGGGCCGGAATCAGGGGAACATGCTGCGAACACCTGTCGATTCGCCTTGTCGCACGCCTCCTGCACCCGATCATAATCGCATTTGGGGGAAAGAACCAACCAACGACGATCAGCAACAACCAAAGCCACACTGATCCAGTTCTATGTCCATTGCAATTAATGTGGTCCACTACACTGGAAAAGGAATCGGTAACAGTAAGAAGATAAGCAACGACCACCAAAGCGATCGATGTTGCAGATGCGATTGACCACGTATGCGAGTAGTCCAGTTCTTCTGAAAGCGTGAACCACCACTGGTCGTTTGCTGGGTGGACGACTGGATCTCCCAGGATGAATGCGTAAAGGAACCTGTTGGAGACTGCTCAAAACCTGCACCACGGACTGGCGGACGGCAGCACTAGGATAACCAATCCCAGAAAAAAGTTGATCGTTAAGCCGTCGAGCATTAAGAAGGGTGACAAATAGAGAGTAGCCGGCCAGGATCGAATCAATATGTGGCGCGCACGGTATATTTAACCAGATCAGAATTGCCTGAGTCCAACCACTCCTATATGAATGGAACATGTGCGATCATTTCTGCTGGCTGCGTAGCTCTGTCACACATACCCATCTATTATATTAAGCACCGGCGCTGCACAGCGTGTGCACCCGCGTGGCTTCCGTTCCGGTGTACCGTGCTAACGAACGTGCGTTTCAAACCGTCCGAAGGTACCGCTTGTATACTATATACTCCGATCCGCACCTGAGTCACGTTAGTCAGACCCACACCGACCTGCTTTGCATCAGGGGGTGAGACTGACCTCGCGCACGGGGGTATGCACAAGCGAGCGGCGTAAGAGGCTCTTTGAGGTCATCGACTCCGTAGACCTATCTCTCGACCTCGTCCAGTTCAATACCCACTGCAGCACCAGCGGGAGAAACGTGCTTAAACGAAGCAGCCGCTGGGAGGTTCAACGCTTCCTGAAGTTCCTTGACCAACGCATACGAGTTGAGCACGTCGAGGAGATTGATGTATCCCGGCGATCCACACAACACTAGCATCGACGAAACGTGACACGACGCATGACACGACACGCATGCACGCACGCACCTTTTGAAAAGTAACTCGGCCTCCGTCACGAACGCCTGGGCCGGTTTCTGATGCGGATTGGCGCCGTACCGCAACACGAGCCTCTGCACCGGCGGGCTCTCGGGCGACGACGCATACTGCTCCCTAAAGTACGCGCTGATCGCGTCGTCGTGCCTCGCTGTCATCTCGAAAGCCTTGAACGCGAGGCAGTCACGCAGCGCCTGGCCGACGTCGCCCACGCCCGCCTTCCACGCGTCCAGGAACGCATCGTAGTCAGCCGGGTCGGAGAGCACGCACACGCGCGCGTGGTTCTTGGCTGCCGCGCGGCGGAGCGTGACCCCGCCGATGTCGATCTCCTCGACTGCATCTACGATGGTGCAACACGGCTTGGAAATGGTGGACGTGAAAGGGGTAGAGGTTGCAGACGATGATGGCGATCTTGGAGATGGCTTGTTCGGCGAGGTCTTTCTCGTCGGATGGGATCGAAAATACCTTTGCAAAGTATAGTAATCTCAGATATCGTTCAGCCGGGGGAGTGCGGGGAACGGTTGTTACCTCCGTGAACGGCAGGATGCAGCGTCTTGACGCCGCCGCCGAGCATCTCTTTTAGCAAAGGAAATCGATGGGAGCGAAAAGGGACGTGACGTGCTCTATTTTGATGTTGGCCTCTCTGATCTTTATCGCGGTGCTTCCCGACCCGAGGGGCTGGACGCCTGCGGCACTGAGCCCCTCTGCGAGTTTGATCAGTCCAGCCTTGTCATAGACGGACGGTAGTGCTGTCAAGGACGTCAGCGTTCAAATCCAGATTGTGAACGAGGCAGTACTACCGATAGGCGCCGACCCGGGAACTGAGCGAAATTGTATTGGGCCGGTATGGCAGGATGCCTCCACCAGGATTTGAACGAGGGTCAGACGGAGGAAGCTGCGAGCCTGCAGCTAGAGGGGACGATCGAGCATGTGATTGTGTGGAGGGTGGACGAGGAGATTGGGTGTAGCCACGCTGTGCAGGTGAACTGACGGTCATTGATGTACCGACGGAGCGTTGATCTGATGCACTCGGTGGAGCGGGCGAGCGGGTGTGTACGGAAGGTAATCTCATGGGGGTCTGAGTCTGAAGCTGGTTGACAACAGGATGAGGGGCGGGAGTCGTGGGTTCTCGGGCGTATTTGGGTACGGACTGGTCACCGGTTCCTTCTTGACTGGCCTCAGCTTCGGTGTATTATCCGGAGGCTGTTGTGAAGCAGGTGTAGGCGTTTGGGAGGTGGTATGTGACGGTTGGACAACAGCCTGAGGAAGTAGAGGTAGATCTAGAGGGGTAAGCGCGGGGGTTGAACGTGGAGTTCGACGTCCCCCGTCGTGCGGACGATCTTGTCGTAGTCGGGTTCCAACCGCAAGCGAGAAGCAAAGCTAGTTGGAATGAGCATCGATGCCAAAAAATAGGGCTGTCTGAAAACTCACCTCGACGCGTTGTTGGCAAGTTTGAGAACGTAATCGCGCATCGCGACGATCTTTGCTTCGTCAGCTGGAGTCATGCCCAGATTATGCAATTTCGACCATTGCGCGTCGTCCCTGCTTGGGATGAAAAGCGGTCCAATGGAAACCGAGGAAAACACTCACTCCTCTGTTCTGTTCTGCTTGGGGGTGTTTGCCGTCTTGCGCATAGAAACGATGCTTTCTCGCGGCGACTCGATCTTGATTACGGGCCTTCGTTGGCTTTTCCAAAACGTCGTCCGATCCGCTTTCATGGCCCACTGAATTGCACCGTCGAAGACGGGACGGGGTAACTACAGGACGACGTCAAGTTCGTCGACCCGCTAGACTCATGGCACGTACCGGCGGTTTCATGGCTGTCAGCAGGCTCTGCTCGTCGATCTCTCTCAGGTCAGAACGCAATAGGTGGCGCAGAGAGGGATATAAGATACACCACACGTCGCTCGACTGGAGATGCTTCGCCGCCGAGGCGATGAAAGCAGCCGCGCCTGATCGTGTTCGTCAACACGCAATACAAAACCGGAGTCGACACAACGTACCTTGTCGTATCCAAGCATTAGGGTGGTAAAAGAAACAGAGCGTCGCACTCATGAGTTCCCATATGCGCATCTTTTGAAAAAGTCCGAGTTCGCATAGACTGGTGAGGGCGGACAAGACTCGCGCGACGACGCTCTCCTCGACATCTGGTTCGGTCAGTACGTCACGACTTGCTGATATGGGTGGGCAGACTCGCCGGAGAGTGCCTGTATCATCAATGGCAAGATGTACTCTTCCAAACTGCGTCCTCCCGCACAGGCGGCGACATCGACGATGCTCTCAAAGAATGCCTGTCGGAGCAACCAGTCTCTGTCGTTCAGATAGGTGATCATGTGGCTGAGAATGACGTCGTTGGTCTTTTGCCGACCCAAAAAAATGCAGAGCGCGCTGATGTTGTGCAGCACGGCGCGTTTGACGACGGGGGAGGGGTCCACGAGGAGTGCGGCGAGCTGTTCTTGGATGGAGAGGTGCAAGTCGTACAGGGACGCGTCATAGGATACCTGGGAGGAGGAGTGAGCAAGAAAAGCATGTGGAGAGCGCGACATACCTCAAAGTGGACTTGATCGTATTCCTGTTTGTCGTTGTTCGTGCCGGGAGCGACGCCGTGGGCTTTGAGTGCCTGTCCCATTTCGAGATACCGTAGTGCGGTGTCGGCGAGGGGAGCCATGCATTGCGCATATATTGCACGCACAAAGACGTCGGCATCTTGGACGAGATATCGGACGTTTGGGATGATGTATTCGGGGAAGATGGAAACGTTCGAGGGTGTGATCACCGTCACCTTCATCAACTGCGCAAAAAAGTAAGCAAACGGGAGTCAAAGGGCAGAGGAAGACCAACGATTTGCATGAGGGTTCTGACGGCGGCTGCTCGCACGAGGGCGACTGGGTCGCGCAAGAGCTCCACGACATATGGGACGGCACGATCCAGTTTGGACTCGTCAGTGAGGTGGGCACATAGTGCGAGGAGGATATCGAGTGCGCGAATGCGGGACGAAGGGAGCGAGCAGTTTCGGATGTTTGCTAGCACAAGGGAGAGGAGGATGAGGGCAGGTCCGTCTTCTGCGGGGGTGGGTCTGTGTGAGGGCGCATAAGACGGGATTTGGAGTGCGACGGGGAATACGTCCTGGAGTGGTCGTCAGTGTGGGTACAAAGGAAGGAGAGGGAGTGGACCTGGTGTAGGTTGACAGAGGGTGTGTGATAGTCAATCCTGACATCGGTGTCGGAAACTTGTTGTGGAAGGAGGTAGGGTTCGACGGATGCAAAGTCGTCCCATATTCTATCTATGCGGTGGTCGCTGTCGCTCGGGAGGGCCTCGCCTGTGACTGCGGGGTTGGTAGCGGAGCGCTTGTTCTTGATAGAGGAGGAAAGGGGTTGAGTGGCGGGTTCGTTGATGGATGCGACGTATTCGTGGAGGAAAGCATAAAAGGACTGGGGCAAGACGCGACCTCTTGCAGTCGCGAGGGCTACGTCAAAGGTGGGGCGAGAAGCGGGGTCGAGGGAAATCATTTGCTGAACCATGGTCTTGGGTGGTCTGTGAGGGTGTGTTGAGTGAAGAGGGAGAGCGGACGTACACGGATGCCGTTGTCCTCGATTGCGGCAAGCTGAGCGTCGACGGCGTACTCG
>JBBPPW010000146.1:0-22944 GCA_038092215.1 Leccinum broughii | reverse complement strand
AGGGATATATAGTCTTATCAATGCATGTATCATTGTGATATGTTTTATAGCACTTTATTTGGTGTATAAAGCTATTTATTAAGTTGTCATTTTCTTAAAAATTTCCTGATGTAGACGGACGTTCGGCACGGCCAGGCTTGGCACCACTACAAGTTCTATGGTCGTGTTCGCCAATGGGATGGTCTCGTCGCGCTTATCCGTGTTCTCGTGAGTGATTTAGGCGCCGTCTCCTGTTCCGCTGGAAGCAAATGGCATGTATCTGACGTTGGTCCGTCATAGGCTCAACCCACGAATGCACCCCTTGGTGTCAGGGACTGGTTACGTCGTTGGGAGTCAAAAATTTGTCGGAAATTGGCGCGAGACAGCACATCCTGGCGAGCCGGTTCCGTTGGAATCCGCGTTTGTCGTGTCCGAGCGCGAATAACGTATGCGGTAAACTGTACGCTATTTTCCTCTGGACGTCATACGCGTGTTTGGTTTTTTTTTGGTGATGCTTGAACGACGACGTTTTTCTTGTGTTCATCTTGAATTTTGATTTATATCTTGACTGCCCGTCATTCTTCACGCACACACACATCTATCGTAGATCTCCGTTCATTCGCATATTTTCTTTTCCTGTTGGCTTCGTTTCGTGCACCTTGCTTCATCGTTTCATCGTGTCCATTTTGTTTGTTTTGCCGGATTATGCATTGATATGCCTTCCCTCGTTTCACAGCAGCATTGTTTCCTCGCCTTCTCTTCTTGCATAACGTGTACATCTCCCTAGCGGTCACTTGCGGCTTCGTTCTGGACTCCGGTAGTGGCGGCCACTTGTGACGAAGTGAGGTAGCAAATCGTATCGAAGAAAAGCTCGCGAAACCGGGTGGAATCGGACGGTTGTGCTTTTTCTCCGCGCACCTGTGACACACTTCTTCGGTGAGTGCTTCCTAATCGGTGGACCGTACTCATCCATTTCCCACAGATTCCATTCCCGATTACTCTCGCAGTCCGCTAATTCCTCGTCGAGTTCGCCGCGCCAGACACTCTGTGCTCAGAACTCAGCGCTCAACCCACAGACCCCGCCCGCCATGTTCTCTCGCCCTGCAGCCTCGCGGCATAGCGCCTCACTTAAAACCAATTAGTCAATACAATATATTCATCTGCTCTTTGCTGATAATCAATGGTTCGTTGCAGTATTGTCGATCGTATCGTTGGTGCGTTTTACATGAAACATGGTGGCAACTTGGTCCTCCCACTGGCACGTCACCCAACTACGTCGTCTGTCGGGATCGGGCTCAGTGGGATGATCGATGATCCACGACCCTGCACAATGCCTTTGCAAGGTTTCGATTTATTGCTTGAATTCCTCCCGCATCCGATTGCAAGATCCCGCGTCACCGTCCCTCCCACTCCCTCCCTCGTCCTTGTCCTCGCCGTCGCTCTGGGTAGACGACGCGCACGCATGTACACCCCTGACTCACGACTCGTCGCTTTCGCCCTTGTCTCGCGACGCCCACGCCCAGCAGCCTTACTCATCATCGCCGCCGCCGTCGTCCTTGTTCGTGATGCGCATGGGCGACAATGCTCCCTGCTCTTCCATCAGTTGCGCTGACACCCTAGACCACTTTCACCCCTCTGTTCGCCCTTGGCGTTACGTTGCTCTCGTCCAAGTCTCTCACGGAGCCTCCAACACGGGATTCATGCACCGCACACCATCATCAGAAACATGCTCAACTCTGCACCTTGTGCACCATCCCACACATGGAGCTCGAACCTCCTCTCGCTCAACGTCTCCTCCCACACCTCCTCGAACAGCTCCGCGTTCTCGCCCGGATATGCAACCGACGCAGCGTTCTTGTTTTTGTTCTTCTCCGCAGCTCCGCGCGCCACAAGTGACCGTCTGTAGGAGACCAGACTGTAAAAGGAAAGGAAGGAAAGGAAAGGAATCAGAACTTGCTCTATACCATCCCCTCACTCGGTGCATATGTTCCAAGCAAATCCGCACACGCCTTGGTATCCCTTAGCTGTAAAAACATCGCAAATGCCAAGGTTGTCATGAAAGGAGGCTGTTGTCGGCGAAAGGGCAGTTGTACTTATTGCGATCGCTCATCAGTTTGCTTTGAGTAATTTTTAGTTCACGTCTATCATTCAAATTCGAGCACAAGGATGAAACCGTGACAGCATGTTTCCGAAGTTGGTGAGCCCCATCATTTTGTGTTACAGGAATAAGGGACCACGAATATCTCGTGGTGCACACTGAATCTGAACTAGGTGTGGACCTCAAGATACTCCGAGCATGGAATGACCTGATAACCTGATGTCAACCTTTATATGTACCATCCGATTTCTATTGGTAGGTATCCAAGATACGTTGGTTTGTTGCCGCATTCACCTCCAATGCCGAGGAAAGGGAAAGGGAATATGGTAGTAGGACGGTGCGAAACAAGACCATTCATCTATGTACTAGATGCAACCACGTCGGAGCCTCTGTTCGGTGAGTCCGCGTGACCTCTTTTTACTACCCTTCAGCTTGTCAGGCTCTGTTCGTTGATGATGGGTCAACGTAGGAACTTTGACAATGTCGGACCCATATACGAAATTACACAAAGTGCTCGCAACCAATGTACGTATCATGTTCTGAGTGGCCGTCTCAGAGAGCCGCCTCCTGCCGAAATAATCGAACATATGATTCGGAGTACGTCGCCTCGGGTACTACTACGACCATTTTTAAACATGTGTTCCTTCACTGGATGGTCTGTGGAGATCTGGCAGTCATGTACTGCATAATACGCCATGTAGTGTCTATATCAATGACTTTGTTTTCCTTCCCCACCAAGTAGATGTGTTATACTACGAGCATACAGCAATGATCTCGAGGTCACTTTGCATATTAGGTACCCTGCCCTCGAGATATTAGGGGTGCAGATACCATCCGAAAAGAGGAAAACTCTTCGCCACGACAACATCATATCTACGACTGAGGATGTGCTCCGAGTCCGGCCCGTTCTGAGAGTATTAACTCCGAAAGAAGCACGGAAAAATCGCGTTTGAAATTATGTTCTATCGTCCCGGAATCGTCGGGGCTAGTAACTCACTGCCACTGGACCTGCTAGGAGCGGATATCGGAAGTAGATCGATCGACGTCGTCAACTTCTTCCACTTCCTCCCTCGCCCCACGGTGACTACTGCTCTACATCTCACAGTTTCTTCAACGATACGCTCACTCTTGCAATTCAGATATGGAGACAAACAAGACAGGCGGTTTTGAAAACATCCAAGAGAAATTTGGCCGCTTCGGGATTCTTATCATTCTAGTAGTTTATGAATATCATGTAAGTGGTGCTCGCTCGCAGATTGGAGGTTTCGTGATTGATGACCGGCCTCGATTGCAGCTGGGTCTTTGTTCCCCTTTGGTTGATGTGGGATTTGTACGGACATATTGCTGGATCGTTGCGACAGGCCCAAGCTATTGCCCAGGCAAAGAAAAGTTAATACCCTTTCATCCAAGAGATGTCCGTGTCTGTTCAACATGGTTCATTTCCCCGGCGGACGCTAAACGAAGATTTAAAAATATAATCTATGTTCCATCTCGACTCGAAAGGTTACTGGTCACACTCCAGAAACAGGCTGTTCTGATATATTATGTAGTATTAGTATTCATGTCCGTGTGCCATCCAGAGAGGATTATGCACTCGAGGGTGATGTGTACAAATGCCCTATCCATGCATAAACCGTTGGCCCCGTTCTTGCGCAAATGATTAGCGAGCCCCACGTGCAACTTGAAACGGCCTGCCAGTGTGGTGCACGAGCGCTCCGGTTACCCTACTACTCTGCGCGAGAGCTCGCTGCACCCCGTCCCTGCGCAAACGAGCGCCCCTACTAGCACGCGCTCGCCTAGTCGCAGCGTAAATGGTCAGCCCCATTCCCTATGCAAATTACCCCGTCGTATTTCGTGGGAAAGATCAGCCCCTATCATTTTTCGACAACAAGTACAAATACGTTTGTATCGAATGTAGGAAATCGTCACGACCGTCAAGCCAGACTCGGACGTGGTAGTGATAGACATGATCTTCTATTACGCGCAGGACGCCTGCAGACTCCTAAACCGGAAGTTCATGGTTATACTGCCAACATCTATCAAGGATATCGCAATAAACTTGCAACCACACTTGACGCAACTGTGGAAATATCCTGCGTTCGTCTCGAATGTTTATGATGATAGACTCTACATCAGCTAATTTTTGTTCCCGTGTAGTTTATCGTCGGGCTTTGCATTCCCTCTCAAGTGGTGGCAGATATTCGTCAATATCTATCTCGTCATCCAACTCGTCATACATTTCGTGACTACGCCCAAGTTCAAACAAGTTCAAGCCCGTATACGTGGATCCCTCGGGTTCAAACCTGTGACCAACCCTACTCCGGGTGACCTACGTCTGTCCTGCACTCGTTGAAACCGACCTTCAGCTCGCAAATACGACCCACGGACTCATGAGATCAAAGAAGATGCCAATCTGCTCATATTCGGTGAAGAGCCAGATCTTCCAGACGATGGCAAGAAGCGGACCCGCATCCTGTCCCGTTTCGCCTTTTTCGACGCTGACTCGTTGAACATGGTCTCGCTCGATTGCCTCGATGAGGCAGTGAATGACGATCGGCGCATTCTTGGCGCGGGATTCATCGTCGCGAAATACGACGTAGACGAAGACGAAGGCCAAGAGGATGGTATTGACGAAGAGGCCGACCGGCAGTATGTTCGCCTTTCACGAGTGCTCCGGTACTTTACGAGGTATTCGGAGCCAAACAGGTAGGTTATCTTTGGGGATGTGGCATACTGTGTGCTAACGTGAAAAGTTCGTTTTTCATCGAGACGAAACATGCGGTCTACGAACTAGATGTCTCGATGCCGTCCAAAAAATACCGAAGCCAATTCCGTCCGTTTTGGAGGCTCCAGTCGACGCTGCGCTTTGTGATTTCCTTCGCTGACGTCGATCCTGGACAAGAATATTATCTGTTCAAGCGGGCGTATGAAAGCAAAGATAACGAAGTTTTTGGTGAACCCATGACCGAGCGAGAACTATGGGATGCCGTGAGTTTTCCTCGATCGTGAAAAAAATGACCGGCCAAAATTTAATTTTCTGGACGTTTTCCTAGGTTCCCAAACTACGCGACACGCTAGAAACTGTCCCATATAGTGACACCCTCCGAAAATCTGCTGTCATTCAATATCTTCTTTCTCGCCTGCCTCCCATAATCTTCAAACCCTCAGGCAAGCCCCAGATCGAAAAGAATCTGGCCTCACAGTTTGATCTACCCATCGTATACAATGGATCCGGAGATGTAGACACAGCAGTACTTCGTTCGAAAACGCTTACACGGGTGACTCCGCGAATTGGTGGAATCGCTGTTCCATTGTTCAAAGAAAAACTTCGTGTCGTTGGGCCCAAGCCCCGAGCCGAGGCGGAAGTACCGAAAGAAAAGCTCGCCCTCCGGCTTCAGCAACTTTTGTTCCGTACTCAAGCTCGCCGGCTCGTACAATTCAGACCCGACCAGAGGATAGGGCGTTCGCGTTGGCTGAAGCATATTTTGACAGATCGTGAAAAATACGAGGTAAGAGTCTAGGGTCTTCTTGCCTTTTTTTCCTATGACGAAGGTGAAAATAACAGGTCGGAGACACATCGTTCTGATTTATGCAGGGGGGCTCAAAGATATACCGCCTGATCTCGATGACCTCCCGCCGACGGACACACTCGCGGATCATTTTTGGTAAAGCGTTGTTGTATATCCTGAATGTTCTCATCTGAATTTTTTTTTTCAGGTTTGGCAAGATCATACACATGAACGAAGAACATGAGACTGTTCATGTTCAGTGGCTCGTACACAGTTCCCAGACGCTCCTCCAAGAGTTAGGACACTCCCAGGAACTGTTTTTGGTGAACGAGTGTGATACGTCAAGGTTGAGACACATCATCGGAAAAGTCAAGACTCACTACATCAAGCCCGATCAGTCTCTCGCAGAGGTCCAACAACAAGACTACTTTTATCGGTAGGAACCTTGTAATTTCGATTCGTCGGTTGTGACGGGTTCATCCAGGTACTTCTGGGATGAACGTGATGGAACGTTCACAGACATCGACATGAATGCGCTTGCCGTCGCTGAGCGAGAACCCCCAGGCGATAATTACCCCGCATGCGAGCTACACAAAAATTCGGAGGATAGCTCGGAGCCGGATAAAATACATCTCGGAGTACGATGGCTTGGGGTCGATTACCATTTAGATGATTGTGTCCTCATCAAAGCAGACGACCAAGGACCATGCCACATTGGCCACATCGTCGGTTTCCTCCGTGTGGGTGGTAATGAAAAGTTTGAAGTTGTGGTCCGGCTCTTCGGGCGCATCGACAGGATTGGATGTCGACCAAACACGACGATCAAAGATGAGGTCCGTTTGTCCATTTGGGGTTACGTCGACCTTTCATGTCCTTGCCTTTAGAGACACCTCTTTTATACGCCAAATGAGATGACGACGACAGTCTCTCGCTTGCTTGGGGTATGCTATGTGGTGGTTAAAGAGGATATGCCCGAACTGGATGCATGGTTAGCCATGTCCCCCTACCGGTTCTACGTCCAGTATCATTTCCCTTCGCTCCACGTCACGTCTTGGGACAGCAAACGTCGGATGCATTGGAATGGATTTCCCATCTGTCACATGTGCTTAAAACAGGATCTCAAGACATTTAAAGGAACGGAGATGTTCTTGGAGAATGAGAAGCCCCTGCGGGTCCTCGATCCGTTCAGTGGAGTAGGCGCATTCAATCTGGCCCTGCGGGAGCTGGGTTGTTTCAAACTGACGCATGCTGTGGAGATCGCACCGAGCGCGGCAGAGACACTGCAAGTGTTCATGTTTTTTTTTATTGTTGATCTCGAGAGTTGACAATTTGATTAGGAAGACCGCTTCGCCGAATACCAAAGTGTACAATCAATGCAGCAGCCTGGTCCTCGAACATGCGATCTTGACCCACGAAAGAAAGACCCATGATGCGCTCGAGTCTGTCGAAGGCAAATCACTACCTGCACCGTTCAAGCCAGGTGACGTCGACTGCATTGTCACGGGGTTCCCTTGGTAGGGTATCGTATTCCTTGCTCGGATCTTCTCTGACTCGTGGACAGTCAACCACACTCTACCCTGAACATGTTTCAGAGAGCCAGCGATAGCAAGAGCACTCTGATGCTCACCGCGCTCTCCTATGTCGACTTCCTAAAACCTAAGTACCGTATCTTCGAGAACGTCCGTGGCTTTCTACAATACAGGCTTCGTGCATGTCAGGATGGTAAACACGCAGTCAAGGGAGGGATCCCGATGGGCGGTATTAAACTCGTTACCGCGGCGTTGCTCGATATGGGGTGAGCCCTTCCTTACATGCACAGCGTTTGATTGCATTGACGACGTCGTCGACACTGGCTCGCCCAGATATCAGTTCCGGTGTGCTCTCCTTCAAGCTGGGCACTACGGAACACCACAAACGCGTGTCTGCTTCTGAGTCATCGCCGCTAAGCGCGGTTTGGAGTTCCCGCAGTTTCCCCAACCTACGCACGATTTTCATGTCAACGATTCTCTGGAGATCAGATTTCCAGAGGGACCTCGCCTTGATCCGATAACCACGCTCTCTGGCGTCGCTCCGCATCGGTATGTGTCCGTACGCGATGCGATCGGCGACCTTCCCAAGTTCGAATGGTGCGCCACGTTCTCTTACCTTTGTACGGTTTTTCTTAAACATTCTCTCCCTCGAAGGAAACATCCGAAAGAGAATCTCAACACCCGGCAGATGGAGCAGAGACGTGTCAAGGAATGTCGCGGGGACGATAAATGGTGTGGTTATCACGAACGATGATTCGCTTGTTCCACATTTTGGTTCTCAAAGTAAGTTCTTTTTTTGCTTTCCGATGGAGCAGCAATTTGATATGATGCGCAAACAGTTGCCATTCAAGTATGACACCTTGCATGTCGCTTGCATTTCTGACTTTCCTCTCCGTAGAACACTACGTTTGGTGGCATACAGGGCTTTACTCGTAAACCATCCACACCGTGGTGCAATGACAATGGCGAGTTTGGAGGTATTGTACATCAGGAACGCGGATGGAAGTACGTCCTCGTTGACAAGGCTGGACATCTCGTCCCGTACACCAACCCCATCTCTGTAAGAGACACTAGATATTTGTCTCCGACTCGCTAACGCTATCCTGTAGGGTCTAACGCTCGTCCGAGACTTCATCTTCGGCAGCAACCAGACAGGATTGGTGATCGACTCGGGCTACGGCAATGTCAGTGTTGTTGGTGGGGAAGTGTCGCCCCTCGAGTGCGAGATATTGCGTGGGCAGCCGGCGATCTATTATGGGGAGGGGAAGACGCAGTCGAGTTATTTCTTCCCAACGGCTAAGTGGGGGTCCCGCAACTGAGTCGAACAAGCTTGCTAATGCAGCTGAGGTAATGTCGGTGGTCCTCAAAAACAGTGATGTCCGCCACAGATAAAGCAAGACAAGCATAATCTAAGAAGGTCGACGTTCCGAAGACCTACCACCCTGACTCGTTATCCAAATTAACAACTGTCCCGTCAATTGTTCCACATCCATCCAACGAGCTGCGTATTGAACGATGCACAGATGAGGCCTTACGGAGAGTTGCTGCGAAAAGTGAGCCTCTCCTTCTCGTCCTGCCCAATTAGCCGTACTTTTACTATCCACCTTGACATTCCATGAGCTTGACGTCTCGAAGGAATCACCGTCTACGGGAACAAAAACGCGAATACTTACGCGTTGGGAAGCTTCTGCCAACGGTGACCTGGGGTACCTACCTACCGGGTCACGACCACCGAAACGTGCTGTGTAACTCTGCCACGAACAAACATGTGATCTGGATCGTCGGACACATCGTGTCCGTGTGGCTTGCGAGGAACGGTGTTCCCGAGAAACTTGAAGGTTCTGTGACCGTGCTCCCTTTGTCTTCTGAGCTCGCGAAGCAAGGCATGATGTCAACGGCGTTCTCCAACCCTACTCCTAACAGTGCGTACTTTCACACAACCCAAGCTCTTTTGCTCAATATTTTCCGTCTCGCTCGATCATAATATCAACGCTATACGGGTTACATGGCAATCTATGCCTGACTGTGACACTCCAGTACGTTCGAATTCCCACAAAGGTGCCGACAGAACTTCTCGCGATCTCGTCGCTTCATAAAGGTGTCGACCGCGTGCCAGTTGAGGGGGAAAAATAAATGTAATAGATGATATTTGCATTTCGGCTGATACTGTATACTATGTGTCAGTGCTCGGGCAGTGTCGACCACCAACGACGGGTTTGTGAACTTTCTATACGACTGCCTTCGTCACTCGGATTTTTTTTATGTACGATATTTGATCATTCAATGTGGGCCTCAATGAACTTGAACTTATTCATTGAATCTCTTGTCGGTATACGTCTTCCTTTCGCTGTGACGAATTGGTGTCGGTCCAGGAGCCTTGTCGGTAGGGCTTGCGTAGGGCTGTATGGAGATTAAGTTACTTCTGCGGAGTTTCAACCCCCCGCCGTAAGCTCTCGTCGGGTAGCTCACGCCGGCAACCGTCGAGACTCTAGGAATACCTCAGCACGTGACCACGTAACTCAGATCAGTCGTCGGTAGCTCACGCCGGCAATCGTCGGTTTCGACAATAGTCACATCGCCAAAACCAACTTAATCGACGGCACCGCCCAGCTGGACTATAAAGTGAGTTCCACGAGTTCCCCAAATACGATCCTCACCTCCCTTTTACACGACATGCCAGCTGTTCGTGATCACGGTGACGATGAGATTGCGTCTGGGGCACCTGGGTCTCAGAGACGCAGCCCTTCAAGCGCTCTGCAGGCGGCGCCACGCAGAAGACCGTCAGTTATGTTTGTATTTAGAACGAATGGTTTACTAACTCCTTTGTAGCACGGCGCAGGACCCCCTCGTACATCATGGCCGTCATTTCGGTCGAGCCGTACACGCGTTTTGCAACGTGCAAACGCTCATTCTGAATGGGCTCGTGACTCTTGGAGAGGGCGAAGATGAAGATGAAATGACTGCTGCGTAAGTTATCGATGATGCACCCTCACTCGTTCTTATCCTTCCTCTAGGGAGCGAAAAGAATATAGTGTATTTAGAGAATTGCTACGGACGATTCCCGGATTTGAAAAACGTCTAATGGACTCTTCCGAAGAAGATGTCATACACATTGCGGACATGGTAAGTTATCTTTCTTTCGGTCACTTATGGTAACGCACATCTAGCGTTGGCTAGATTCAGAAAGGCGCCAACTGCGCCAGGGCCGATGATACGAAGGGCATGAAGAGCGCCGTGATCGATTGGATCACTCCAAAAGGGCAGTCGCTCAGTCCTCACATACCGCGCAACGTAAAGTCTGGCCGTGGATTCAATCACGAACGGACGGGTGCGCTACTTTGCCCCGCAGGTCTCGATTGGAATAATAACGAGTAAGCCTTCGAAATATTTTTCTCATGCTTATCCATTAACGACAAAACAACTAGAACCAAGAATAAACTGACGAACGGTCAGATTCAAGTTGCCGGGGACCAGTGGCCGGTTTTCTTATACGCCAATTACACGTACGATACGGAAGACCCATGGAACGGGTTACTTCGGAGCGGGCTTCTCGTTTCAGTAAGTCGTTGTATCTTCTTCTCGCGCAGTATTGCTGATTTTAACAGGCTTTCAAACACATTTTCACATCCCCCAGCTCGGTCGACCAAGAACCCAAGGCGACGCGATCCGGAAATGCTCGAATTCACGGTATGCGTGCCGTGACAAAAGCATCAATTGCGTACGTCGCAACACAGGTGAGGTGTACTTGCTGCCGTACAGGAACCTAGCCCGCTAACATAATATGGATCATGCAGGCTCGCTTTTCGCTGACATCTGCTCAGGTGTTCTCTCGTACGGACCTTATCACGGACTCGGAGCGGTTTTACAGTAGTATTATGGAACTACTCGAGGATCCCGAAGAGAGGGAGGAGGTGGACCAGCTTCTGATGTGGTGGAACCGGTGAGCGTAAAATTTTAATTTGCATTCAGCATCTCATTTCGTGAAATAGTCAGGTATTTCCGCTTTACTCCGAGACAGAACGGTTACCCAGCAAAAACAGTGCTTTGGCCAGGATTCGGCAAAAACGCATAGAATGCAGGGAGCGGGAGTCTCAAGCTACGGCTTCTGGATCTGCATAGCCTTTCTTACTGTGATTCTACCCAAGATTGATATGTATGTACATCAGCACGACTTGCACGAGCTCGCAAAGACTCTGCGACTCGGTCCGCACTCCGAGTCAGCGGCTCCTACTCGTTCGCTATTACGCTACAACTTGTACTGTACTACTATCAATTCATAGGCTCCGTTGCGGACACGCGAGGGAGCCGTCTTTGCTATAGTCTACATGTCATCGAGATCACCCGCCGACAAAACGAACACGAGCTGGGCCATTAAGGAGATCTCAGCCGCTTGCTCAGCCGTCTTGATCGAACACGGGATTTGCCGGGCATTCCCGGTTCCGGGCACAACGTCCGGATGAACTTACAAGTACCTACCTGATAGACCTTAGTAACTAATTCTTGATGGCTTTGTCAATTTGGTGACAGAAAGACTGATACTGTAAGGTCAGAACATATGATGGTGCTTGTAGCTCCTATCAAGAAGACAAAAGTTACAAAACTCATCATCAACAATGGAATGATGTTACTAACTGTGTGATGTTGAAAATATGAGAATGGAGTAGTCAGATGTTGTACATAATGAAGAACTTACAGCAACCATCTGATAGACCCCCCTAACAATAGGTGAATTCTCAGTGGTTTCTGACAATTGGGTAACAGTAAAAATAATACTGTAAGGTCCAAACATTTGATGCTGCTTGTAATTTGGATCAAGAAATTGAGACTGACCTTTAATAACAGGATGCTCCTACCTGCATGGTGTTGAAAATGTGAGAATGAGTGGTCAGACATTACACACAAGGAGAAACTTATAATTATTTACCTGATAGATTCCAATGACAACAGATGTAATTCATTGGTGGTTTTGTAAATTGGGCAAAAGTGAAACTGATTCTATAATGTCTGAGTATCTGACATTGCTTGTAGTCCCTATCAATAAGATGAAACTGACCTTTTAATGACAGAGTTTTGCTGTCTGCATGGCATTGAAAATGTGAGAAAGAGTGGTCAGACACTACACACAAGGTGGAACTTATAATTATCTACCTGATAGACTCCACTGACAATAGGTGAAATTCATTGGTGGTTTTGTCAATTGGGCAAAAGTGAAACTAATTCTATAATGTCTGGGTATCTGACATTGCTTGTAGTCCCTATCAATAAGATGAAACTGACCTTTTAATGACAGAGTTTTGCTGCCTACATGGCATTGAAAATGTGAGAAAGAGTGGTCAGACACTACACACAAGGTGGAACTTATAATTATCTACCTGATAGACTCCACTGACAATAGGTGAAATTCATTGGTGGTTTTGTCAATTGGGCAATAGTGAAACTGATTCTATAATGTCTGAGTATCTGACATTGCTTGTAGTCCCTATCAATAAGATCACATTGATCCTTGATGAGAGAATGTTGCTACTTACATGATGTTGAAAACAAGTCATATATTATATGCAATGAAAAACTTACAGTCACTATATAATAGGTGAATTCTTAATGGTTGTGTCAATTGGGTGACAGTGAGATTGCCCTTATATTGTCCAAACACGTGACCATGTTGATCAGCACCCGTCAAGAAAATAAAACTGATCTTGAATGTTATGATGAGGTAAATGACAATATGTTGAAGAAAGACACCACTTGTGTTATACACCAGTCTTCCAACTACTGACTTATCTATGATTAACTTGATATTTTCCACTGAGTAGACACAAATTACCAACATATAACTCTCAGTTACTTATTGTCAACTCATGCCATGACACTGATGGGCTATCTAGCTATATCTATGAGTATATCATAATTATATACATGATATACATGACTGCAAAGATAAGGCCAGATAAACCTATCTCAAAGTCTCATTGAATCTGTGATGAAAGGGGTTGATGGTACGGTGTTCAGACGTATTGAGGGTTTTGTCGCAGAGCGAGAGGGATTTGATTAAGGTCGTCGTCGAAGTGGTACACGGACGGAGAAACTGCGATGTCTTGGATGCGGAACGCAAGGTGGTCACGATCGAGAGGGACATCTCCAACTTTGCCCAGTCGTCGGTAGTGATGCAGTGCTTCAGGTATACGCGCGCCAAATGAGTTTGATGCATGACCATTACAGGGCGTATATACGCACCTTTGAACGTTGGTCGAATATGTCAACGCGTGTGGCAAATATGCTCAACAATCCGTCCTCAGCGACCCTTTTCTCCTGGAAGTCGAACAAGTTCAAGAATCATCCATCAAGCCACCACCGTCAACTTCACACCTTGGTCAATCCACGCACGACCTCCACCCAGGCACCGAAGAGCGACCTCGCAGCAGCGCAGAATGCAGGCTCAAGGTTCCAAAGCTCGTTTCGGATGGTAAGTACGCATGGGTGAAGAATGAAGCGAATCGCGGGAAGAGTATGTTTTGCGATTGGAATGTTTCACATAGTGATAAGCTTGTGATTTGCGACGAATCCTTTGAGGAGGAACTTGAGTAGGCGTGTAAAAAATCGGGTAGATGGAGCATTATCTTCGTCGTCGTTATCGTCATCTATATTTTCGCCTTCTTTCTTTGGCTCTGGGCCTTACTATATAAAAAGCGATCGACCGCGAAAGCTAAACAAGCGTACCTTGCATGCAAACTCGGTGAACGCAACGGCTTCGAGGTGGATTGTGTGGAGTGCAACGACATTCTTTTGGTGGAACTTGGAACTTTGCGAGTGAGCGGCGTATTATCACATGATATGCGAGAGGTACTTATATTCATTCCTTCGACCTCTCCTCGCCGCCGGGCCCTGAGTCAATCACCTCAACGTTACCCTCCTCACGCCCGCTCTCCTCTTCTCCAGAGTCGCCCTTTCAAGTCCTCTCACCAGGCATGTTTCCTTCGCCAGAATCGCCCCTTCTCCGCTTGTTCACCCATTCCAGCCAAACTTCGCCAGCTATGAATTATTCCCATCCTCTTTACCATATCCTTGAGCCGTTGAGCGTAAATTGAGAATTACTCAGCGTGGAAGCTCGCGCAAGTGCTTAGAGGATGGTCCAAGCCGTCACTTTTGAAGATTGTAGGTTTTACAACGACACACCTTTCCATGTATGTCATATCCTCTCTAGTACGAACTCGAACGCAGGAAGTACGCGCAAGAGTTGATAGCTTTTGATCGAGAGTTCGCAGCTTTGTACTCTGGGAAACCGAAGACAACGGAGAATCAAGGCGGTATCTCGCACACTGACTTTCTGCGGTTAGTGTCTCGCGTACAGCATTCTGGGGTATCAGTGAACTTTATTCTCATTGACTCGTTAATCAGAGCGTACCAATCGCACGGATCATTCATGAGTGGCATCATTCTGCATCTGAGATCGTGCACCCCAAATATCAGCAATGTGCGGGAACTCTAGTCATTGGACGAAGAATGCTCCCGCAAGCCTTTGTCCGCGCTGCAGACATACGCCCAGTCGAGCTCCAAGACTTACTCCCCGCAGACGTCCGCTTCAAGCTGCTATTCTTCGTGGGCGAGCTGACGGAGTGCCGAGTTAGATTCCCTCGCCGAAGAACTAAGCAAGCCTTCGAGCATCTCCACAAGTATAGCGCTGATGGGTGCATCTCGACTGGGCAAGGGAGGACCGATCGCACATCCAGAGGAACGCGCGAGCCAAGGAAACGGTGAAGTCTTGCCAGCTTTTCTCGCTTTCATCGCTTCTCAGCTTCGGCTTGCGCCTCGGAATCGAGCGACTCGACGAGCGAAGGGACAGAATTGCTATGTTGCAGACGTCGGCGGATAGGCTGATGTGGTGTTAAAAAGCTCATGGTCGACACATCATCCTCACGAACATCTTCGTCCGACAGATACATGAACGACTTCGTAGATGCAGCGTCCAGCGAATTTACATGGTTGAACGGATCTTCCGCCTCGCCATCATTGCCGTACAACTTGAACGATCCCGTAGCCAGTGGAGTCGAGTGTCTGCGACCGCCAGGAGACCAGCAACCGTCCGTCTGCCACGGGGTCGACGGCTCCGTCTTCAAACCAGGGGTTTTGACCGCGACCGAGACGGACATGGCCTGCCGGTGGATCTTCTGTTTGGACAACAAGGCCGCCAGAGTGGGCGAGTGCAACTTCTTCGATAATTGGCGGGGCTTGTCCAGCTCGGGTACAGACTCCTCCGTCCCTGCCATCCTGCCAAAGACGCGAGCGAGCTTGCGATTCCGCCGGATACGCCCGCTCGTTTGCACCGAGCTGGTTAGTCGTGGGAGGCAGTGATGATCGGGTATGATACACCGCACGTGGCGACGAAGACATGGAGCGCTTCTTCGACTTAGGCCTGCTACTGTGCTCCGGGACTAGCTCTTCTGGTGCTATGGAAGGAGAAGGCTTCTCAACGATTTCGTATATGGGACTGAGCGGGGGTGCAAACTCGAGGGGAGAGTAGGGCGAAGGAAGCTCAGATAGTGGATGTAGCCGCGTGGGTGGAATACGGTCTAGTATAGAAGGACTAGGTGGTACAAATTTCATAGAGGAGAGCGTAACAGAAGACGAGGAAGACTCTGTGCGGCAGTAAGAAGGCGAGGGCGTGACGGCAGTAGGACTGGGCGGAGGAGCGAACCTCATGCTCGCGAGAGAGGCGGAAGAATTACAACGCGAGAGTGTGTGGAGACTGGGAGGATGTATGCTGATCGACTCGAGTCGAGGACGAGAGGGGGATGGGTGCATGATAGAAGGATTTTCCGGGACTTCGGACATAGATGGGGAGAAGAAATCAATAAAAGACAAATCGCTATCGGCAATGTCGTCAGCCGGAGGTGGGGATCGTGATGGAGAATGATGGGACATGAAGATAGAAGGCAAAGATAGGCGAGGTAGGAAAGCCGCAGTGCGGCAGGATGCGGGTGGACGGGAGTCGGCTCCTTGGTCGGGTTGAAGTCGGACTTGATGGGATGCGAGTGCGCCGACGCGAAATCGAACGTGGGATCAGGAAAGGATTCTTGGGGGAATGGGTTAGAGTACGGTGACGACTACGAGGCCGAAAAGTGAGTGTGTGAGTGAGTGGGAGGGAGGGAAAGACGTACGACGGTGGCTGTATCGAACGGGTCACCAAACCCGGACGCTGGCCTGGAGATACAGTGAGCAGGAACCTGCCTTATTTGCCTGTCTGTTGGTGGCGCCAAATCAAGTCGGTTCGACACGGCAAAGATCGTATTCGATATCCTGACCATCCTGACGGGCAAGAAGACTGAGATAAACCACTTGCACGTCCCGCCTTTCTTCCGTCCCCACTGGTCGAAGTTTTGTTTTGAAAACCTTTATTCCTTGTCTTTGGTTGGTTGATCGAAAACCCCTTTTAGAATCCTCCTAGACGATACGACAGATAGCGAGGCACTGGCGTACGCGAGATTCGGGATTGATCCTGAGCAAATCACGCTTGTGGTCGTCCGGCCGGATGGATATGTGGGGACCATTGTTCCATCGACTGCTGTGGCAGACCTGCATGACTACTTTGGTTCATTCTTGGTTCCTCGTGTTCTCGATTCTTAGTGGGTTTAACGAAGTTGAGAAATTGTAGGCATCTATATTGAAAGTTGTCCGAGGGATTGTGGAACTACTAACGCCGTTGCGCCGCATGATGTAAATCCTTTTTTTCTCACGCAACTCCACTGCCTCCGATTGTTCATGCGTTCATCAATATTACATAATGCATCAACTGTCACTCCAAGTGCATTCGCAGGAACCGCCTGAACAATATAGGCACAATGATGTCATATCATACCGGTTCGTGAAGAAATTACCCGGAGGCAGCCTGAGATGAACTCCCGGCAGGCTCCTCCCATGGAGAGTTTTTCTGGAATGTACAACTTGATCCCCGACTCCCACGTAAGTTGGGGGAGGGTTTTCCAAGTTGCAGTAATGCACTCGTGCTCGAAATGCACAGTACTAGAGGTGTAGAGTAGGATTAGGAAGCGCTCGTCGATAATACATGAACATCCGAGTGGCCGGCCCGGGACCTGGCCGTATCCCGGCGATCGGACTTAGAGGACTTAGGGGTTTTAGTAGGTGGCTGCAACTTTACTGACTCCAGCCTGAGTGTATAGCCTCTTAGTACATCACCTTGTAAGCACAGCTTGCCAGGCTCGGGGCATCTCCACCGCATGACAAAGATGTTATGTGCAACGACCCAACAACAAGGCAAACACTGGCAGAAATGCTACGTTCTTTTGGTTTACTGATTCAAATCTAGGTTTTCTAATACGGGCGATGATGCTCTCGAACTATTCTTTCCGGAACAAAAGATTTTGCTGAAATCCCTCGATGGTCGTGAAGTCAACTTCACCATCTGTAGACTTTCCACACCAGTCACGAAAAGCATCGTCGTACTCGTGAAACCTGACGCGGTGGAGAATGCTAACACAGTGGTCAGGCGCACCTATACACGCATACAGACGTGAGCAGGTAGTAATCAAGATATTCGATCCTCGCTATCTAGACGAGAGGACCGCCGAGAAACCATCGTACCCATGGAATCTCGTTTACGAAGAGGCAGCTGCAATGGCTCGCCCCGAGAACCTAAAGCTCTCCGACGAAGAATTAATGGAGATAATTTACTCTGTTGAGATCGAAGAACTCAGTGGACACTTGGAGGCCCTACCCACTACTCCTTCTGGGAGGAGCATTTTTACCGCCTCATGATAAATTCTTACAATACGGAGATCACAGCATATAAACGTTTGAATGACCTTCAAGGCTCTGTCATTCCACGTCTCATCCTTGCAGGCCAGTTCCTACCACCAGATAAACGGGCGATTCAGCCTCCCGCGCTTGTTCTCGAATACATACCCTCCGTCAACCTTCTCAACATCTCTCCCGCTGCAATTACCCCAGATCTCTGCGCCCAAACGGCCTCGGCCATCGGAAGCTTCCCTTTGCGTGGCGTTATCCACAACGATATCATGTTGACCAATATACATTTCACACCACCGGAACAGCCCGTGCGGGTTGTTCTGATCGATTTCGGGTGCGCTTTCATTCGAAATGAGGATACAGATGAGGAATATTACATACGGGCGAGTCCGATGTGTGGTGGGCCCAGCAGTTACTGGAGGACAAGCAGAAAGGGAAGTTCGAAGATGACGCCGTCGCTAAACCTAGGTTTCAGCTATAGAGCTCGCTAGAAGCTTGAGAGTGCGTAGATTGTGTTGAACGCCGCAATTTGTTGATCCAGCGGGGCGGATACTAAATCAAGCTTGCTTGGAATGAAATACATAGCACGAAACTGAAACAGATGCGCGTTACTTACTTGTCGATCTTGTCGAGGGTACTGGTACTAAGACTTTTATTCAGTTGTCACGATAGACAGCCCAGCGCTGATACACCCATGGTCACACACGTCGGACCCGCATCCGAGTGGACTCAGAATATCCCTACCAAGCTCTCCTCTCCGTCCGCCGCCATCTCTTTCAAAATCTCCCGTGCATCTCTCGCCGGGCGTGAGATCGCAGGCCGCTCGTTCGCCGCGCTTTCCTTCACCTTGAGTGCCACGCTGCGCAACACCCCTAGTTTCTCAAACAGCGTTTCTCCGGGTCCCACTCGTTCAACTTCATCATCGGGTTGCAGGATCGCAAGAGTGGTATGTGACGCCAACGCCGACGCAGGCGTTCCAGAGACAAGGTAGGCGCTAATGAAGACGTGAAGATGACTACCGTCAATATATCCCAGAGAGCCGATTCTGCTTACCTGACGACCGACTTGAGTGATTGCGGGTTCGTCGATAAAGACGAGACGAGGCTCGCCATCGCTTGTATGTAGTGGTCTGTTCAAGCATGCCAAGCATCAGTTCGCTGTCCGCAACAGCAAACTTGCTCGCCCTACCTTCGTGCGTCTCACGGAACGCTTCACCAACGCGACACATGTCTCCCCAACCTTGTCGCCAACCCCGCCGTGCACCGCCGCGCTTCGCACGACATTCGACAACGTCAACACATAACTCGCCGCAATCTCCTCCTCGCTCCCTCGCGCACCCGCGACGAGTTCCGTCACCGCTGGATCCACACGCGGTTGACTGCGCATCAGAATGCCGAGCGCGTGTGCGCGCGATGATGCTGGACGTATCGCTGACGGACTTGACAAAGGTCCGCTGAAGCTGCGGGAAGAACGGCTTGACGTGATTCGGTATCCGCTCCAGCATGGTAGCAAGTGCAGACAGGATCGCAGTCTTGACGCCAGGCGGATAAGTCGACGCTTGCGTGGCAACACAAATGAGAGGACCAGTGAAGGGAACGACGAATGGCTTGATGGCAGATTCGTCGGTGCGCTCGACGAGGTCTCCGATCGCATAGGCGGCGTTTTCGCGCTGTTCGTTGCTTCCCGTGGTGAGCCCTGCAATGATGATCGGCACAGCGGGCGCCACACCCTTTGGAAGGCTGAACCCTGGCACAGTCCGTCCCGGAGCGCCCGTGCTTTCAATAGTCCGACGAAGAGGGACGACCAACGCTTCTAGTTCGCCCTTGGGAACAGACTTGACGAACGTATCAAAAGCTTTCCATGCAGCGGTGTGGACGTCGACTTCGGGGTCGTCAAACAGGGAGATCAATTGTCGGACCCAGTCCACCCGGTATATCGATGTATCGAGCTTAGACTCCTCGCAGAACATGGTGAGCAAATCGCAAGCCCTAGCACGTCTCGTCAGTGAGTCGTTCTTCGTCCTGTGCAACCCAAATCAGACGACATGCTGCGAGAGAACAAAAAGGAACGCGCTTACCATCCGAGCAGTAGTAACATTAATGTGTTCAACCCTTCTAGATCTCCTATCGATCCTAGCAGCGCACGCAAAGCTTCGTCCAAAGCTACAAGCAGCTCCTCGCCCTTTTCTTCCTCAAGAACCTTGACCAAGGCGTTCAGGATGACCGTCAGACGCTTGCTCAAAGCATTACCAGCCACAGTGACGAGAGCAGCGAGGGCGCGCGCGTTGAACGCCGTCATCGGGGAAGAAATCAACGTAGGAATTAAGACAGGGAACACCGTTGCCGCCCGAACCTAGTTAGAATACACGCACGCTAATTCAAATCTCCCTCTCGCGCGCAGAGGAGCCAATTACTCACCGACATGACCACCCGGAGAGCCTGAAGGGCAGTTCCAGAGCTCTCTCCAGGCTGACGGAGAGCTTCCAGTAACGTCGGTATCGTCTGATCGATAGCTTTGGCCCCAAAATGCTCTTGAAGCGTGTCAAACGCCTTCGCTGCCGCTGTCCTGACGGTCGCATCGTCGTCGACAAGTGAGCTCCGAACCATGTTGATGATCTCGGTTTCACGTCCCTCGCGCTGCGTATCAGTCGTGCTCTCCCTGTTCACGACAAATGCAAATGGTAAACGGCACCAGGGAGTCGAGAAAAGGAAATGACGTACATGACGTACATGACGTCCGACAGCATGAGGCAAACGCCTTGACGGGTGCGTGCCATCAGGCGATGCGAGCGATACTATGCTGCAAATTCGAAATGACCTCGCCCACTATCTTTTCACCAAACTTGCGACAAAGTTCGGTCGTCGTACGTGTCGCAGTCTACACGACACGGGATACACAAACACGTAGAGAATATGGCACTGACCTCTTGTTGCTCATACTCGTCGCTCGAACACAACTTGACCAGTTGACCAACCAATTCAGGCAGAATCTCACGAACTGGAGATAAATAAGGGATTAGAGTATTGCAGCTAATACTCGTTCCAAACGTACCCATTCTAGGCGTGTTGTGCACCAACGCCTTCCAGATATGAATCGAGGACTGACGAACGACATTGATAGTATCTTGTCTGGCCAAGTACAACGCGGACAGAATGCGGTCCCGTCGCTCAGCACCTAGTACCTCCGTCAGCGCCCGACGCGAAGACTCAGCCACGGTAGCCTCGGCCACTTCGTCCTCGTCCCCAGCACCAGCCTCGAGCTTGCTACTAATCCCAGAGAGCCTCGAGTTCGTTAGGCTTGAACTCCTAAATAAGCCGCAGCCTTGTCCACGAGGTCAATCCCCTTGCGATACTCCGCGCGGGAAAACCTTACCATATTTATAATTTAGGAACGTCCGTTGGTCCATGCGCTTCAAATGACTCATCAACGTCTAAGTGAATACACGCTTATCGAAACCACTAGTACGAGCAAGTAATGGATTACTGACTCGGAGTGGGGCGGTTTCTACCGCGGAGAATCTCGTGAGGTGACCTACCCTGACCCGGCGTCACTAGAAGTTCCGGGTGTGCTATAGGGTGTCTGCGAAGTACTGTGCCTCGGCGAATGGCGGTAGTTGGCCAAGAACCATGTACACGGGCAGACAGTGCTGTACCCAGGTTCGAATAGGAATTTGAAAGCCCAGGAGAAAAAGTTCACGTGCGCGATCACAAAGTTCGCACGCCCCGGTCGCGGGAGGAATGGGTGCCCTGGATGATGCGAAAGATGTCACAAATGCCACAACCCATGGTCTTGCATTCATACTACTCATATACGTTGGCGAGACATGGGCTCTTGCTTAGCTTCTTGCACTACCGACTGCACGATCGGCGATCACCCTGGTCGATTCCACGCGGCTTTTGATTCACGTTTTCTTTGGTTCCGCCTTTAGGTTTCATTATATCTTTCCTTTTCCAGACGACCTTTTACACGCCAAAACGAGCTGTCGGTACTTATACAACGGTTGAAAACGTTCGAGAAGAACGACAAGGCGGGAACCTCAATATCAGGGGGCGGCGCGCAGCCGAACGATCCGGAGGATATATATATTAGCGCGACCCGTGTCGACGACAGAGATGGTCGAGGTCGAGCTGCAGACAATCGATCAGTTGTAGGAGTGGACTGGGATATGGGTTGGTGGGGAGCAGTCGGGGCGGCTGCTTGTCAAGAAGTGGTTGCCAGAGGGATCCAAGTGGTGGGGTGAAGTGGGAAGGTCTTGCGGGCGGACGCGCTGCTACTACGACTGCGAATGATGATTTCACAAGTAAGGCACTTTGTTGTGACGGTTCGACCACTCTCTTGATTCCATACAATAAATGCCACTTCTTGAAACAAATGACCTATTCAACGTCTACGATGAATATATGATCACCCTGATCACCACCGTGACTAGTACGAACATCATACAATCTGCCTCTCATGCCGTCGAACCCCGTCGCTCACGTTCCCCATCGGCATCGAACCTAATTCATTCATCGAGGTGATGGTCTTTGCACGTCATAATGAATTTGTCACTGAGCAACCGCCGAGTAGAACTTGCAGAAAGACTCGGTGAAGTCGCGCATTGCTCAGTTGGAGCAGCGATTTGCGGGTGTAAAACTCATCGTTCTCGATTACATCAAGGGCGTCCCCCAGAAGCTACACGCACTCGAGCTTTTCCTCACGCAGCACCCGGAGTGGATCGGAAAGGTAAGCAATAATGGATGCCCGAGAATCCCGTTTTGAACTCAACCTCGGGAAAGGTCGTGCTGGTACAACTCGCCGTTCCGTCCCGCCAAGACGTCGAGGAATATCAGAACTTGCGGTCGACGGTAAACGAACTGGTTGGACGAATCAATGGTCGTTTTGGGACGGTGGAGTTCATGCCTATCCACTTCATGCATACATTTGGGCGGTCTGGGATGTCCTCGAAGACAACGATCGTGTTGCAGAGGCGGTCGAATGCTTCCAAGAGATGAAGAATGAGCTATCAAAGGAGTCGAGCGCTTTCGAACAAGCGCAGTGGGAACTCGGTGAGCAATCACGTTGACGA
>JBBPPW010000145.1:0-22966 GCA_038092215.1 Leccinum broughii | reverse complement strand
CTATGTCTCCCAACCCAAGCTTTCTGGAGATGTTTTTTTTTCCGTGAGTGTGAGATACATGCGCGCAGCCTCTGCATCTTGCTTGAAGCAGTCGATTACTGCAAATGCCCACGTGGAATTCAATCAACTGACAGTGTTGCAGGAAGCGACCAAAGTCATTCTGCACATCCATCAGGTTTGCACGCAGATTCAACTTACGGGGTTTCGATGACAGATCCTGGACCCGCGATTTTGAGATTGCCAACGGGATGTGAAATGGATCTCTGTCAAAGAAGAGAACGAGTGCATCGCACGAATACTCGCTCGCATCCAGGATGATGGCAGTTTGCGGCGTGCTGGAGATCTGAGAATAGGGGAGGAAGTAGGAAACGCACAAGGCCAGGTAATTCGCGGATTTTGCTGATGATAGTAGTTGGTAGATCGAGGTTAAGACGGCACAATTGCTCGTGTTGATCTGGACTATGCGAATTGATAACATCATGAATACGTGATGTCAGACTACCGAACTCGTCTGCGAGGGGCGGTCCTGCTGGGCCAGATGCGATAACGTCTTCAAGAGGGCAGACAGAAAGAAATAAACACTTCCGAGTTAAATAATCTCAGGTTTCCCATGTGACAATATAGAATCTTCGTTAGAAAGCGAAACGACAAAGACCTCTCTCACTCTCCGATGCGCTACTCCAGAGTTTGGCATCACCCGTGCTCATCATCTCTGCCGCTCCTGCCAGATCCCTGACGTTACGCGGACCCTCGGGTCAAGCGTTGTAGCTTAAGTTCCTTTCACTCCTATCCAAATCACTTTAGAAACACCAAGAAGAAATCCATCGTAAAAACCTACCTGAGACCTGCAAGATATTTCTCAACATACCTTGTCCCCCTGGATATCATCCAACACCCCAAAGGTTGGCCTCACATTCATGCTGGCGTTATACACGTTCACCTCGCCTTTGATGTACGCTCTCGCGTTCAAATTTGCAAGGAGAGTATTGCAATATAGCGAGCAAACCGGTATGCCGAATATGGTGTGAAGTAAGGAGGAAGGCATGGCACTAAACTAAAGGCGGGTGCCGTGCGACGAACGCAGACACATATTATGATCGTGTTGGCGGTTGAAAGCAATGCGACGGAATGGCACGCACCAAGACAGCGGCGAGCACGGCAAACGTGGAAGTCCAGATGCCACTGTTGACCGCGAGTATGGTGAGGCGTTGTACAAGTTGCGCAGTGCTTTCCAGACATGTGAATTTCGAGGGCGCACAGAAGTAGTGTTTGCTTACCTCTTTAACGTAGGGGCACGACTTCGCTCGCGGAGGAGTAAACGAATGAATAGAATGGAGATCAATACGTCCACTCCAGCAGAGACAAAATTAGTCGATGTGACAATTCCCTGAAACAATATATTGACCCTGTTGGGCATAGAAGCGTTCACATATATACCTTAGACAAGGGAGAAGAGAGGGCAGTAGACTTGACGACTAGCACACTGAAGAGAAAGAGTTAAGTGTGCATGAGCAAGTCGCATTTTGCGAAGGAGAAGCGAACAAACCCGTTGACATTACTGAATGAGCTTCCTAGGTAAACTGAGATCGGTATCGTCAGGATCATTCGAAAGATCTAAAAAGTCCACATTATTTACGAAGAGGAAACACTGATATCGATGTGGTACACAATGAGACACCAGCGATTCGGAGATTATAAAGTCTCACCAAGCTGATAGATCGCTAGGGGTATCTACTCAACAGGGTCAGAACAGAAAAAAAAAGGCCATGAGAACATTCTACCCATATGATGACTCCCAAGATGTTCTTGCTGACTGCATACATACCTATGAATATGCAGAAGGTCTATAAAGATCAAGACATACAAACGTAGAGTCGATGTACGAAAAACGCTTGTGTCGTTATTGCGGCCATGCCCTGTATTATGTCAATATTATTCTTTCAGGAACAAGCATGAATCATTACTGTGAAAAGGGTCTGCATCTGTGACTTGTTGATAAATCCTGCAATAACACCAAGCATGGCTCACTCACCAAAAGCTCGCTTATGAATTTGCATAAGCATGAAATAAGCGAACGTTCAGCAGATGTGACTCACGAAGTCAAGTTTTGGGATATTGTCGGTTCCACCAGGCCAGCCAAGATATACTTGTATGCTGTATGGGGAAAAAGATTGATCGCAAGCGTGTTGAGTACTACGTGGAAACACGAACTGCCGGTGACAGCTAAAGCTTCCTTAATCGTGCCCATGACCCTAGGGGAAAAAAGTGGGCATTGCAGATTGAATCAGCATCGGCCATACCATACAACCACCACCTGAGCAAGATTGGGCATGAGGTCGAATGCATACAAAGGGCGATTCAACTTACAAAACTCTTCGTGTATAGACGATCGTTGTGAAAACTTGAAAAGGATGAGCCATCTGTGATACAATAAGAAGGGAACTGGAACCTCACTGGACAAAATAGAAAACCCTATTGGCCCAGTTAAAGCCAGGTTCAGTCACCGGCACTGAAGTACACACCATTACATACACTCACATTTGCATGCACGCTACACCATATAGAGCGCTAGATAGGATGGTGCCAAAGTACAATGCGCCATATACAAGGGATACGGGGACCGACATGATCCTGGGTTTGCTGAGGCTACAAGTCTACGTGGCCAACGGACGAGCGTAGAGAGTGGACCTTGAAGTCAGTTGATACCGATGTAGTTATCCAAAGAATCAGGTGGCAGCGCTCACAACTTATTAAGCATACATCATCTTGTCAGCTGCATCGGAATAAGGGACGGGGTTAGAGGCTGTGGGCACTTTATGTGAGGCTGACCGGGTTTGTTCATAGCTGCAGAGTTTGGGTACAGTATGATACCGGCTTCCTGAATATTAGCGAATCAAGTGAACATGATCACCTGGTCGAAGGAATGTACAGGGAGGCCTTCAAATTCTCTATCCCCGATACGCGTTTGTAGACTTTGAGAGGTTCAATCATTGCTACGGTGATGCGAACGTTAAACGTATGGTCAATCAAATTTTCTGCCAAGTGATATCCAGACCGAAAAAGTATCTCCACAAGTACAAATTCAAGCCCCGCCTGGCCAGTCAACGCACAACTCCACGTCACGTCTGACTCAAGGAGTTAACTGGTTTATGTCACTCCTCGATGGCGGTGGACCCCACGTTGAAATGCTGTCACCGTGCACTGGGTACGGTACGGCAGCGCCAAAGTGCCGACGGGAACCCAAAAGGGTCTCGCCTGTGGGATTCACTTCACTTTCCCTTTCCTTCCTCGAGCAGGAAGTTTCCCTCCTCCCCACTCGTGCATCCTGAATTGCAACCAATCCATCCGGGGTCGCGCCTCTTGCATGCTCCTGTTGCCTTTGCAAGCTGACCAACTCCCTGCATAGGGCGTGAGATTGGTCGCTCGTACCCTAAATGGCCTCGGACGGGCAGCGGTCGGGGCAGTGGTGCCCCCTGACGAGAGTTTTCGCAGGCTCGAAACCGCTACCTATCCCGCTCCCTTACCTGCCCCCTACTCGTACTGTACATCGTCGCCCGAGCTCGTCCGAGCGTGTCGGTGGTCCGGCCCTAATCCTCGGAGTGGGGCGCCAGACGGACAAGCAGCAGATTAGACAGCCTGAGCATCCCTCTTCGCACATAGACATAATAGGCCATGGTCCCCCACGTTGTCCGCAAAGAAAACGCGAAAGTCTCGCGGGAATACAGATAGGCTTACTTAAAAGCACTGCCTAGGATACTAATTGATATCATGGAGGGAGCTATAAGTTTTATGGGTATGTTCCGATGCCAAGCGTTCATAGCCATAGGACGATGTCCTAATTGGATGTCAATGTACTTCTTGGGTTGCGCCTACTATATCACCTCTGGGTGCGGTGCATATGATAGGAACGCAATGAGTATCACTGCCGCTCCCGGCGTAACTTATCCTTTCTTTCTCGTTTTCTCCCGCAAGTTCACGGATGCGGCGTAACGCGAGGGTACCATCAGGATACCAACGTAATTCCAGGCACACTTCCTCTGCTTTACTGCATATCAATTACTTCGTTGTTATCAAGCTAGTCTGATTTTTGACGTCTGATTACCTATACGACAATGGTCGATTGAGAAGATCCCTCCAGAACAACCAGCATCATTTCCTGCGATCATTTGGGTACACATTTAAACACATAACCTTCTTTCCCTTCCAACCTATCAAATAAACATATTCAACGCGCAGCATCGGGAGCTCCGCCTCTACCATCCCAAATCGTCTCCCACCGCCATGGCCTTCCAAACGCCATACCAAGACGATCGCACAGATGATTAACCAAGTTCGAACTAAATTGGAGGATTTATTAAAAGACTCACCTGGTGCCAAAAATGACTTATTCGAGTTTCCAAGTTGCTGCTCAGCTCCTCTCCGGCGGTCCGTCGGCCTCAAGGACGTCCACACGTCCGCTCCGCACGCGATCGTGTCTCTCTGGATATACATTCTCGTGTTCAGATTGCAAGCCAGTAGCGTGTTTCAATGGAGCGAACAAGGCCTGGAGCATGCTGGATGGGGTACGACTGCAGCATATGTGTGGTATCCCGTCGCAAGCAAGATCATGACGCCGGCCGGTGACGGAACGAACGTCGCCCACGTACCATGACTGCAACCAGGTTCACCGCGAGTATGGTGAGGCAGTGCAACAGCTGCGCAGTGCTTGTGAGACGAATAAGTCTTGGCGCTGGCGCGTGAAGTGTGATCCGATGGGCCCGCTTCGTTCTCGAATGGGCAGCCAAGTGAAGATAGCGATCAGTACGTCCACGATGGCAGGGACGCACGCCAACAAGATCGTTATTCCCAGGCACCATGACGCTGAGTTCTCTCGTTCTGCATCACCATATGCCATACCTTACCATGATGAAAGGACTTATGTGTTCAGAGAGCGCCACGATGAGTACACCAGATGCGGTTTACAAACATGCACTAGCAGATTGCAGCCCAGGAAAGAGAAACCAGAAAAACCGTCCGTGACATACAGAATTTTCCCTACGGTAACTAACGTGATCATCAGCTCCGCGCTGTGAAATCCATCGTGAAAACCCACCTGAGACCTGCAAGATTTCTTAGCATACCTTGTCCTCCTGGCTATCATCCAACAACCCAAAGGTTGGCCATACATTTGTACTGGAATTATACACGTTCACCTCGCCTTGGATGTACGCTCTCGCGTTCAAATTTGCAAGCAGAGTATTGCAATATAGCGAGGATGCCGGTATGCCGAACACAGTGTGAAGTAAGGCGGAAGGCATGGCACTAAACTAAAGGCGAGTGCCGTGCGACGAACACACATACATATTATGATCAGGCTGGCGATCGAGAACGATGCAACGGAATGGCACGCACCAAGACGGCGGCGAGCACGACAAACGTGGAAGTCCAGATGCCACTGTTGACTGCGAGTATGGTGAGGCGTTGTAAAAGTTGCACAGTGCTTTCCAGACAAGTGAATTTCGAGAACGCACAGAAGCAGTGTTTGCTTACCTCTTCAACGTAGAGGCACGACTTCGCTCGCGGAGGAGTAAACGAATGAACAACGTGGAAATCAATACGTCCACTCCAGCAGAGACAAAATTAGCCGATGTAACAATTCCCTGCAACAAGATATTGAGCCCCCTGTTGATGAGAAGCGTTCATATGCATACCTTAGACAAGGGAGAAGACAGAACAATGGACTTGACAATGAGCACACTGAACAGAAATGGTAAGCGTGCATGAGCAAGTCGCATTTTGCGAAAGAGAAGCGAGCAAACCCGTTGACATTACTGAGTGAGCTTCCTATGTAAACTGAGATCGGGATCGTCAGCATCACTCGAAAGGTCTTAAAAGTCCACATGATTTACCAAGAGGAGACACTGATATCAATGTGGTACACAATGAGACACCAGTGCTTCGGAGATTATGAAGTCTCACCAAGCTGATAGATTGCTAGGGGTGTCTATTCAACAGGGTCAGAACAGAAAAAAAAAGGCCATGAGAACATCCCACCCATATGATGGTTCCCAAGATGTTCTTGCTGACTGCATACATGCCTATGAATATGCAGAAGGTCTATAAGGATAAAGACATACAAACGTAGAGTCGATGGACGAAAAACGCTTGTGTCGTTATTGCGGCCATGCCCTGTATTATGTCAATATTATTCCTTCACGAACAAGCATGGATCATTACCGCGAAAAGGGTCTGCAACTGTGACTTGTTGACAAATCCTGCAATAACGCCAAGCATGGCTCACTCACCACAAGCTCGCTTGTAAATTTGAATAAGCATGAAATAAGCGAACATTCAGTAGATGTGACTCACGAAGGCAAGTTCTGGGATGATGTCGGTTCAACCAGGCCAGCCAAGATGTACTTGTATGCTGTATGGGACAAAAGATTGATCGCAAGCGTGTTGAGTACGTGGAAACACGAACTGCCGCTGACAGCTAAAGCTTCCTTGATCGTGCCTATGACCCTAGGACAAAATTCGTGAACATTGCAGATTGAATCAGCATCGAGCATACCATACAGCCACCACCTGAGCAAGATTCGGCATGAGGTCGAATGTATACAAAGGGCGATTCAACTTACAAAACTCTTCGTATGTAGACGATCGTTGTGAAAACTTGAGAAAGGATGAACCATCTGCGATACAATGAAAACAGAGCTGAAATCTCACTGAACAAAATAGAAAACCCTATTGGCAAAGTTAAAGCCAGGTTCAGTCACCGGCACTGGAGTACACATCGGAATGAAACCATTACACGCACATTTGCATGCACGCTACACCGTATAGAGCGCTAGATAGGATGGTGCCAAAGTACAATGCACCATATACAAGGGATACGGGCACCGACATGATCCTGAGTTTGCTGAGGCTACAAGTCTACGTGGCCAGGTACAACGGACGAGCGTAGAGAGTGGATTTTGAAGTCAGTTAATACCGATTAGTAAGTAGTCATCCAATATTAAGGATCAGGTGTCAGCGCTCACCACTAATTAAGCATGCGCCATCACGTTAGCCGCATCGGAACAAGGGATGGGGTTAGAGGCTGTGAGGCACTTTGTATGGGGCTGACCTAGCTTGTCCATAGCTGGAGAACACTTGCCAAGGTCCGTTACCGGCTGTCTGAATATTAGCGAATCGAGTGAACATGATCACCTGGTCGAATGAATACAGAGGGCCTTCAAATTCTAGATCCAGTACGCGTTCGTAGACAGTCTCTTAGGTTCAATCATTGCTACGAGTGATGGGCCAACGTTAAACGTTTGGTGGATGCAACTTTTTGCTAAGTGAAGTGACATCCGACCGAAAAAGTAGCTTCATAAGTGCAAATTCAAGCCCCGCCCGGTCAACGCACGACTCCGAGTCGCGCGTTCACGCGTTCACGTCTGACTCAAGGAGTCTATCATAGTCACTCGAATCGTACTCGGATGGCGGAGAGGGACGCCACGGTAAAATGCTGTCACCGTGGTCCGTGGGTACCGTATGGCAGCGCCAAAGTGCCGACGAGAACCCGAAGGGGTCTACCGTCTCGCCTGCCAGCATCACCTGTGGGATTTACTTCCATCTCCCTTCCTCGAGCAGGAAGTCTCCCTCCCCATTCGTGCATCCTGAATTGCAACCAATCCATCCGGGGTCGCGCCCCTTGCATGCCCCTGTCGCCTCTGCAAGCTGACCAACTCCTTGCATATGGCGTAAGATTAGTATTTGGTACCCCAAGCGGCCTCGGACGGTCGGGGTAGCGGTGCCCCCTGATGAGAGCTTTCGCAGGCTCGAAACCGCTAACTATCCCGCTCCCTTACCTGCCCCCTACTCGTACTGTACATCGTCGCCCGAGCATCCTTCTCGCACATAGTCCCGCACGTTGTCCGCAAAGAAAACGCGAAAATCTCGAATACAGATAGACTCACTTAAAAGCACCATGGAGGGGGCTGTAGGTTTTATGGGTATGTTCCGATGCAAGCGTTCATAGCCTATGATGCCCTAATTGGATGTCGATGCACTTCTTGGGTCGCGTCTAGCGCCTACTGTATCGCGCCTGGCTGCGGTGCATATCATAGGAACGCAATGTGTGTCACAGCCGCTCCCGGCGTTACCCTTTCTTTCTCGTTTTTTCCCGGAAGTTCACAGATGCCGGCATAACGCGAAGTGTATCAAGCTAGCCTAATCTTCGATGTCTGATTACATACACGACGACGCTCGATCAAGAAGCCTCAAGAACAACCAGCATCGTTTGTTGCGATCACTGGGGTACATTCAAGCCCATCTCTCAAAGAAACGTACTCAACGCGCGCCATCGGGAGCTCCGCCTCTACCATCCCAAATCGTCTCCCACCGCCGTGGCCTTCCAAACGCCATACCAAGACGATCGCACAAACGATTAACCAAGTTCAAACTAAATTGGAAAATTAAAAGACCCACCTGGTGCCAAAAATGACTTAATCGAGTTTCCACATTGCTGCTCAGCTCCTTCCGTCGCCCTCAAGGGCGTCCACACGTCCGCTCCGCACGCGATCATGTCTCTCTGGATGTATATTCTCGTGTTCAGATTGGCCAGTAGCGCGTCTCGATGGAGCGAACAAGATCAAGATCATGACGCCGGCCGGCGACGGAACGAACGTGACTGCAACCAGGGTTCACCGCGAGTATGGTGAGGCAGTGCATCAGCTACGCAGTGCTTGCGAGGCGAATAAGTCTTAGCGCTGGCGAGTCCGATGGGCCCGCTCCTTTATCGAATGGGCGGCCAAGTGAAGACGGCGATCAGTACGTCCACGATGGCAGGAATGCACGCCAACGAGATCGTTATTCCCAGGCACGGGACGCTGAGTTCTCTCGTTCTGCATCACAACATGCTATACCTTACCATGATGAAAGGAATTGTGTGCTCACAGAGCGGCCACCATGAGTACACCAAATGCGGATTACAATCATGCACTAGCAGATCGCAGCCTAGGAAAGAGAAAACCAGTCCGTGACATAGAGCGTTTTCCATACGGGAACGTGATCATCAGCGTGAACAGTATGCGGATTTGTTCTAATGCCATCGACGCACTTCATGCTGACCAGTCGTCACACGAGATTATCGCGCCATTCACGTGCTGGCGATTCATGGGTACGAATCTAGGACATGATAAGCAAGATGATCGGACATCACGACCCATATGAGGAGTCTTATCAGATCAGTTCCTTTCTTGCTAACCGAGCATGAACAGATGGACGAGACAAGACAAGACTCACAGACGGCATAGTTGTTCCTTACGTGAGCATTGCGGGTCACCAGTTCCTGCCAACAGACATGACCCCTTCGTCGTCCCAGGTGCACAAGGAAGGTAATCCTAATGTGAACAGCAGCTCAATCTGTCGCACGTCGGCAAGTGGATCTCGTCAAATGACGTCAAGGAAAGACAACACCCACGACGATCTCATTGGAATGCCCAGCCATCAAACTCGAAGGGACGAACGTGCGTGAGGATCCGATCCGAATTCCCTGAGTCCCTGGAGCGGAAGATCGAAACTTACAGACTCAAATACAGGAACGAGGCGGGTTCCACCAGGCCTGCCATGATGTACACACATACCTATATGCTGCAAACGGGTACAGGGAAGAAGGATGGTGAGTGTACGAGAACGCCGCGTATGCTGTGTACTTCGTCATCACCAATGCTTCATGGATCGTGTTCAGGGACCTGTTTTAATGCACGGACCTCCGTGGACGTCCGGCCACATTCGATCGGAGGTGGAGACGTACCATGATACGAAGATGACCTTGGACGAGAGGTCAACATCGACCTCGACGTGAGGAGCGACGCAACACCGAAATACTTGCAAAAATCTGCGCGTCACAACGGTCGACTCATCAGGAAAAACTGCCAAGTGATTTCATCAATGTCATCTCGATCAAACATCGATCGAATGACCGCGTTGTAAAGCCTGAGAAAGCCAAGAACAAGAACAAAGGGACGGCGACTGACATTCACTGGACGATCTTGAACTGGACGATCTTGATTAGAAGAAGCGAAGAAAACATAAGTAACAAGAAATGAATCCCGCGTCGACAACTTTTTGGTTTCTGTGACAATGGCAATCGCAGGCTGGGACACTGCCGCCGCGGCGCGAGTACCACGTTGGTCTACGCCATGCTCGAACCGTTTGGGGAACTCGCGTTTGCGTGCACGTCGCGCCGTACAGGGCGGTAGCCATGACGCGGACGGCGGCAAGGTATAATCGTACAAAAGAGAGTTGAACGGGACCGATATGATGTTTCACAGCAAAGTCAAATGTCTTTCGGGCTCCAAGTCCGAGCCCGGGTCTGAAAGGGCATTAGTCAGATAACGATCTGTCCGAGGAATCCGGGCCGCTGACGAAGTGATGGGAGAGGGGAGAAGTAAAGCAGTTCACCCCCGGGGCCCTTGATACGAGTATATCACATACCATACTATATCTATAACAATGATGATATCAATACATTTGCCCCGTTCGACGACTCGAGGTTACGATGCGGCGTACATACCTGCCACCACCGTCACGGTGTCGCATCATGATCAGTTTCGAGCGCACTACCGCCAGCACCGGAATCGGAATCCGGTGACTTGATAGCTTTTCAGTGGCGGCTATGTGGTAGCAACACCGTGGACAACGGTACTACAGCGCGCTGTGATCATATGCAGATAAGTAGACCTCCGCAGTCGTTCACGATCCGGTTGCATCGTGGTCTCCCTTCTCTTCCGACCGGAAAATGTATGTACATACGACGTGCACGCGTTGATCGGTGGATCAATCGGACCGATCAAAACCCATGGCAGTGCCATTCAATCGGAGAGGGCAGCTCCGAGGGGGTCGTCACCACCAGGAGGTCCGAGTCCACGTGTATCGCGAACTAGTGCTGTAGTCTAGTCACCGTTCTTCGAGTTTCAACGCAACACGTGGGGAGGAAGACAGAAACACAAACGGTCTAGTCTGGCAGGACCTGCCAACCAACGTACTACAGCAGGAATGTGTGATTATACGAATCGATGATCCGGCCGATATGAACTCGAATTCACTCGGATTATTGATCGATCATAACTATGACTCTAATGACGTCGAGTCGTGACTATGTAGTCAGGGCGTCACTAGGTACCCGTCGAAGCGTTCCCCCTCTCCTACACCCACACAAAGGGTATCATAACGTGTCATGATATGCATGTAATAGTGATGTCGTCCACTCGATCGTCCGCTTGTCGGCCTCGGCGCTCGATATCAAGGTTTTACTGACACAGTGGCACTGCCAACTTGAATTGTGGCTGACCTTCTATAGATTTATAGCTAGGCAAGGGAAACATATATATATGCATGCGACCTTCGTCGGACTCGGATGTATTCATCCACAACACGAGGAAGCCTGAGAGAAGAAGCAAACCTTGGGGTGGAAACAAAAAGAAGAACTGCGAGCACAGGACTTGGACACTATCTATCATATGATACATATATGTACGACGAGGAACCCGCGGGGGAGCGAACACCAGGAATGTCAGGGAGATATGGCCGTTATCGATGTCCCATCCTCGTTTCGACCACGCGGGCCGAGAGTCAGCGATAGATAACTAGAAAGCATAAGGGAGAGAATCTAAGCATAATATCTAGGAGTGGATGCTACGTCAAATATCTATATCAAGCATCGACACTGACATCGACAGCCTGAGAAGGCCAACCTCGAGTTCGTCCCATGTACTTAGATACGGGCAGAATACAAAGTATGTAGAAAAGAAAAGAAATATATGACGCGCTATATACCACGTCCAGCAGTAAAACCGCCACCGAAGGAAACCCCGAAAACCAGGGGTAGTCACGAAAAGTAAGTAACAATGGAAAGAAAACGAGAGACGCCGAACGTCGAAAGGTGTTACACAAATAAACATATGCTGACCAACCACCGATCCAACATCCTCTCCTCGCCTCCAGGGCTCACTGTCCAAACGAGCTTCCCCTGCCTCTCCCGGTCCAGTTCGCACTCAGTCCGCCCTGCATCGCAGCCCCCTCCCACATTGGCGCTGAATCGCTCCTCGACCGCATCCCAACCACCTTGTTAGTCCCCGCACCCGTCGTTGGCGACGGCCCGCCCGTCAGGGAAATCGGCGAAGACAGTTTGATATCATCACCCGCCTCAGTTGGCACGATATCCATCTCCTCCCCCGTTCGCAACCCCGCGTCCGCCCCAACTTTAACGTTCTCACCCTCAGTCCGCGCACGTTTCTCCACCCTCCCGTCGTCCGTCTCGAGCGTGAGCGTAATGTTGGGCTGTCTCCGTCCGCTGGGATGGCTCATATTACGCGCGTGGTTCGATCCTTGTTTGAAAAAACCTTGCACGCAATCAGACATCGTGGGTGAGGATGCAGCAGTGTGCAATGGATGAGAAAACTGAGAGGGGCCGGCAGCGGTCGTGTTCATGGAGAGCGTGGGGGGGATCGTGTGCCCCAATGATTCACGAGAAGGCGATCGCGAGTGCGAATTGGGGTAAGGCGAAGGTGACGTGGGAGAGGTTATATATATGTTGGGAGAATACTGATGGCGCGAAAATGGATGTGGCGAAGGTGAAGGTGAAGGTGAAGGCATCGGCCCAGCAATAGGAGAGGCAGGTATGTCAAAGGACAACGAGATCTCGTGAAGCTCTTGCAGGATGCTCGGCGAGACTGTGAGCATCCTGCTCAGTATGCAAAGCCAAGAAAGAACAGAAAAGAGACCAAACTTACTTCCGTTTGATTCCTGATCTAGGTCCATACTTGCGGTTACGCCGCCTTTTGCATTAGAATCCACCAGTGCCTTGACAACTCCTACAAGCTTCTCGACTCTTTTCCTCTCTTTTATGATCTCACCTTCAGCCCACCGTTTCCAGTCATCTCCTCCAGGCACTGTTCCAAAGGGGCTGAACGAAAACCCAGGTCCAGGTGCGTTCGATCCACTACCTGCCCCGAAATTAAAGCGTGAAAGGTGAGCATCCCAATCTTCTTGACCTCCACCCAAACTCATTCCCATGCCTTCATCTTCCCAGTCGACATCCCTCTCGCCATCATCGCCTCCCAAATTCGACGACGACCTTGAGTGCGTGAGGACATGTTCGCCTCCCAAGTTTGGTGGAATATGCGAGGGAGAGGGTCCAGCGAGATTCGCAGAAGCCGTGGCAGGCCCTGCATTAGCCGCAGTTGACAAATTCTGGGGTATACGACTGCTCAAAGACCTGATTTCCTGCCAGAGCGCGCGGTTTTCGTCGCGGAGTCCGGATAGAAGCCGGACAACTTCACCTGGAAGTTCGACACTATTTAGAAAAAAGGTAATTTTAGCGCTCAAGTACTAGACGATATAGGAAATAGGCTCTTTACCGGTTCCTCTCTCTTGGGTCGGGTTCCAAGGCCTTGCGCTTGATCGCTTCCAGCAAGTCAGGGCGGCCACGCAGAAATTTCGGATGGGAAAACTCCCAAGTTTGGGAGGTAGAGGACGTGCGTTGTGCGCGCGGAGTCTATTGCGACGGTGACCATGGATCGCGACATGCATTACGTTTTTGGGGTATATGTATGCGTGCATATTTGTGCATATACGCAAGGAAGGACAGAAAAAAGCGAATTCGCAAACGTGGCGAACGAGGTATAAATAGAACGAGACCATTACAACCAATATAGGACACGGGGGTCGTAAGAAACGCACCCTGTTGATCTTATGGAACCCGTACATGTTGAGTTGACGGACGAAGGACGAGAACTGGATATAATCGGTATTCAGGTTAGAGGGAGAATGGCGAAAAACCGTACATTGTTGTGCTTGAAATGCGACCCAAGTATGCTCCTGCTAAACTCGCCCACATTGGACACGACAAAGCTAGGCAAGCATTACATCAATTTGGCATTCGAACAACTTCCATGATGAATGCGAAATAAATAAGCACCTTGTCCCTAATTCGGTCCATGAAATGAAGTTTTGGGACTTTGCATCGCTGATCATTCTATGGGAAAATGATATGTAGTTGCTACCATGCGTGAGTAGCGTGGGGGGTGAGACTTACTGATAAAGTTTTGTTACAAAATTATTGGTACCGACAGACTTTGAGCCAACGTTCTGCCCTGGTTGGCTCGAGGATCCAGATGCCTTCGAGCTCGGGTTTCCTGGAGAGAATGGAAGGAGAAACGATGAGCAGCCGAGGGTGGACATGAGTGCAGTCCATATTCACCGATTGAACCTCCAGCAGAAAATGATACAGACGGACTACTAAAATCGTCGTCCGAGACATCGTCAGCAATGCCAGTAAACCCAGTGCCAGCGCTATCGATATCGTCGTAAGGCGATGTGGGATTGGGGTTGATGTCCAGTTGAGGGCGTGTATGCTGTGAAGAATGTGACTGGGAGAGGGAAGAATGCGAGTGAGAATGTGAGAGGGAGCGAGAATGGGAATGGGAATTGGAGGGGTGAGACGAAGAGGGAGAAATGGGAGAGTTGGGTAGAGGAGGCGGGGAAACTTTCGTCGTGATTATATGCGGAAGAGCATGATGGGCGGGGGAATATGAGTGCGAGTGATGGTGCATGCCGTGCGAGGCGGAGGTAGCGGTGGGAGAGACGGGAAGAGTGTTTGTGAGGCTTCGCTTTCGGGGAACGCTTTTCTCCACAGCAAGTTCAGAGGAAGAGTTGCTGTGCTGGCCAGTACCAGGCCGTGCCTGAACGAAAGCAGGGTCTTGTGCAGGAACAAGACCGCCAGATGATGCGATGGCATCTTCGAGGTTGTAGCCGAACTGGGGTTGTGGGGAGTGGAGGGGCATGTTTGGGGGAGAGACGGGAGTTATCGGAGAGATGGAGGATCCAGCTGAGTGAGAGTGGGAGTGAGTGTGGTGAGGTTGACGGGGAATAGAGTGGTGTGCATGGAGCTGATGAGCGTGAAGCTGAGCTGCTGCCTGTAGATGAGGTGCTGTAGGCGATAGGGACGGTGGCGATGCCACGGAGAGCGCGCTGAGGTTGAGGGTAAGTCCTGATGAGGTTGGACGCTGGTCCGTAGCTGGTGACGTCTGTGGTTGCGGCTGCTGTTGCTGGGCGGGGAAATAAAAGGGGGTGGGAGAGACCGGGGAGGGAAATGGTCCAGGCTGTTGTTGTTGCTGGGAGAGATGTGTGGGCCAGACACGCTGGGTCGACTGAGCGTAATCTTGGTAGTCCATAGGGAAAGGCTGATGAGACGGGGAGGTAATAAGCAGGCGAGGATGGTCCTCCTACTTGTACCACGACGGGAGTCGCTCTCTTGCACCGCCTTGCAGGGTGCACGCACTGCTGCTCGCCTTCCCCCTACCTTTTTCGATCGCTCGGCATCTGCTCGGCATCTGATTACAGCTTGGTGTGATAACGTAATCACATATCCTCGGGGCAGACACACACACCTCTCATCACAGCTTTTCGTTCCCCGTTCCCGTCATCCCGTGAAACTCTCCCTCTTTACGCGACCCCCCTCTCTCATTCGCGCTCTTCAATTGTTGCGCCACCACAACGCACACCAACAGTAAATCGTCCCCGTCCGTTATCCCACCACGTGTGATACCCCACGCCATCAAAACGTGTCAGATTCCTCGTCGATGACCCAGAATACTTTCTAACCGGATCCCTTGGCTTGGATATTCATGGGCGACCCCCAATCGTGTTATGTTATCCCTCTTCCTTCGCGCTCTTGCACAGATCTATGACGACACCACACTACATAGTCACCGTCAAGCTCAGTCCCTGAAACGCCGCAGCGCCGTCACCACGACTCCAAACAAAATAAGCTCCGTGGTCAAATCCACGCGTCCTTCCACCCACAGAACACATTGACCATCGTCCGACTATTTTTTTTCCAATTCGGTAAGGCGTCCCTCCCCTCAATGCCTACCCCTGAAACGGCTGCATCACGACTCCAACCTTAAATACAAGACTTCCATATCTGACTGAGACCCTTCTTTCGCCGATCCTCTTTCACCGTTACCTAGAGTGCAGACCGCAACTTAATCACACCCACCAGTCAACGGCGTTCACTGCACATCCACCTTCTAAAACCATGGGTAATATCACCTCCATTTGTCCCTTTGACTGCTTAATGCACGCGTATTTTCCTCCGTCGGCGATGTCATTATTGGTAGGTGCGTGACTTACGAGTGGACGACCTCCCGCTTATCGCGCGTGACCCGCGTCGACCGTACCGATTCTTAATACGTCCTCGCGGCGCAACGTCGATCGACAATAAACCAAATCCCTGTCGGCGATCACAACACGCACACTCACTGCAAACACATTCTATAGGTGAGTCTCCCATCCCCTGATTCTCAAATATCACCATTTCCGTCGGCGTACACGACGGATAATCGACGCCTGCTCTGATGCCATCATCGTACGAGTCGATGCGTACCAACCAAACGCGTGTATCAACGCTCGACGAAAAGGCATACGTCAATCACATTTCCGTATGTCCAATATACGAACATCAGAAATACGGTGGGTATTTACTTACATTGGCTAATACCGTGGAGCGCGGCCGAACAGACTGTCGGTTTCCTGTTCCGGGGTGGGGCGCACGGTCTGTGGCGATTGGCATGCAGTGGCCCACTTGGACTCCTCGTCGTAAAGCTGGAGTCCGCGAGGACTTGGCGCAAGAAAGGCGATGTCCAATGTGATGAATCGACTGATATTCAAACTACGACTTGGGCACAAAACCGCATCATCAGGGCCTCTCGCGTCCGCAAATTTACCCGAGAGAAGCCGAAGGTCATAGTACCGCTCTACGGGATTTGGAATTGCCTCGAGGTAAACGAATCGCGCTGTGAGACACCTTTTTTTTAATGACTGAATGGAGGAGCAGATCGGCCCGATGATTTGTTGAAGCCAGCTGCGCAAGAACGGTCGACTCCTGTCGTTCATTTCGACCCGCCTCGGTGATGTATCGAGAAACCCTGCACTTCTGGCGCTATGAAAGTGACGGATTCAAGCTTGTCCATTCCAGAAGGTCCATCAGGCAACGTCTACCCTGAACCTCCGACTCGGAAGGCTTCCAAAGAAGGCGATTCCTTGAATGAAGCGACTGTTACGTAGTAAGTGAGCGCGGGGAAGCAATTTACAATTACATAGCATGTACTAGGCGCTCATGATGGTAAGTTCAGAAGACACTTAGACTCGCTGTTGGGCCGTTAAGCGTGGACTCACAACCCTGAAGGTATAGGTTTGATTGACATTGCACAATAATAACCGCTTCCACCGAATCTTGGGCCTCCAGGCTCAGGCAAACTCGCTGCAGGATCCGTCCACCCTGATAATGATCAATGGTATGACAGTCATGTCTACATTTCAAACGTGTTGAGGTAAAAAGGCTGTGATTTGGATCTGTTCAACCTGAAATCGACCCCTGGTCTGCGAGTGTGCGTGTGCTGTTGTCTCAAGTCGACGATTTCAAACTTTGGGGCGATTAAATCCATCGATTGGACGGAACGAAAGAGGAAATTAAATTAGTAGGAAGTACCTTGGGGGAAACGCGTTCCCCTCATGTGAAATCCCGGTGACGTCTTGATGGGCCAAACATTTCTAACTCCATGCGGGGATCTTCGAACGTCGACGTTTCCAGTAGAAACAGGGGGTATTGGTGAGTCGCGACACGTATGGTCGGATCAAACAAAATGCATGTAAGTAGCTTACTTAGGTAGATGCTGATACTATTAGTATTGGTAATACGTATACGAAAACAATTATCACAGCCACAGTTTCAAAATTTCACCATGACTCGACGCTCGGATCGAGGCGAAGCATGGACACGGAGGCCACTGCCACAGTCAGTCCGTATAGATGCCACTGTAGCATTTCACCGCAGTCACCCGCCCATACAACATCCCAAGGCAATTTCCAAAACACCCAACCCAGAACCATATGTCTCCAGGTAAAAAATCGTTTTTGTCGACGAGGAAAGCAGAAGAATGGCCTCCATACCGATCCTACAGTTTTTTTTCACAGGCAGAGTCCATTTTCTCCAAGTTTGAGCATGGAGGTTGGACGTCCGACGAACCGGAGATCGACCTTCGTATCGCCCAGCGCTGAGTCTCTGCCCACCGGGTCACCCAAATCGATGGTTCTCGCTTGCTGTATTTTCTACTGACACCGCTACTGCAAGGAACGTAGTGGACATCAAGGATGGGGTTGTGGTTGCGAAAGAAGCACTGGACCTTCTTCCAGAAGCACATTCCCATCATCCCACTGTCTTGCAGCACGCGATACCTGCGCCAAGGGATCTTTTTTGGGCATCAAGCGCGCAACCATCTCCTCCGGAACACTCAGCCTGTTTGAACAACATTGCAACCTGTCTCGACGATCGCTCTTGCCTGCTTGGGGATCTCAATGATGCAATCGCTTCGCTCTACAAGCGCTGGATCCATCTATATCACGGGTGTCAGAAGACCTCAAGAAGAACGAGTGGGTTCACTTCGCATGCCACGGTTTGCCAAAGAGGGAACGACCACTCGAGTGCGCGTTTCGGGTCACTTTACGATCGAACACGTCATCGGATGTGGGTTGGAGAACCCTTAGTTTGCATACCTCTCTGCGCGTCGCATGACGGTCGGAGACGAGCACAGTCCTGACGAGGATAACTTCCATCTCGTGTCTGCAATGCAGTTTGATGGGACCCGGGCGGTGGCAGATGGACAGACAGACAACATCACGTCTATTATTACGAGCATATGATGGACGAATCTGGTGGTTTGGATCATACGCGATGAGCGTTTGCGCTCAACAGGACAATCCACACACTGATCAGCATACCACTAGATCAAAGCATCCTATGTGGACATATATCTACATGATAAAATCGTCTCATGACTACCACTACACAGAGGGTACGAGCGAGTATCGCAGTCAACATCCATCATATCTTAACCTCGTCCCAGTTCACACTGTCTCCTCCGACGTCGCAAACCGGATCCCATCTGTAAACGACACCCGGTTCTGTTACCAAAACGGATCAGCGTCCAAGCACACACCGTGACCATTCGCGACGGGGAGGAAGCGCGATCGACGACTTGCGTCATCATCGCGAGAACTCACCCGAACGAGAGGAGCGGAGGAAATGGACAACTTCTTCTCTTTCTGTCTGTCCGTCGAATTCATGATGACCTCCATTCCTGGCGACACCACCGGTACCACTTGATCTGTGCTGACACTGTGCCTCGTCATTTGGTTCCGAATGTATTGTCTTGCATTCAGGTTTGCGAGTACCGTGTTACAGTAGACAGTGCAAAGCGGGATCGAAAATGCCACATAGCTCATCTGCGTCGGAATAGTATGCATCTGTAGTGTTGGTTTCTCAGGCATGAAGAAAATTTGACAAATGTTACCAGAACGCACCAAGATAATGGTCAAGAGTGCAAACAATGCCGTCCATGAGCCCGTATTCACCGAAAACAAAATTAGACGTTGCAAAATATGTGCCGTGCTTGTGGACCACGATTCAGATGCGCTTTTACATGGTCCCCGTGTTCTTACCTCGCGAAGCTAGAGGCTGTCCATCTTCGAAGAAGGCACGTCAAGGAAATCGCGATCAGGATATCTACCCCAGCACCAATAGAGAGTATCGAGGTGGCTACGATCTGGCCACCCAAAGCTAAGACCCCTACTTCAGAAAAAGGAAACATACACCTACAGTGAAGAACTTGTCATTCAGTGTAGTGACCTTGACGACTTGTAAGCTACTCCCATCATCACTCAAATAAAGTGCTTTGCATATATAGGCTGAGAATATCAACGTTTAGTGTTCACTGACATGTAAGGGATCCCTGGAAGCTCACAGATGATGCCTCCTTGTAACGTTCAGGAAAAGCACGGTCAGGGTTCATTAACATTTCACCTGAAAGTCGCGGAGTCTTACCAAGCTGGCAACATCCTAGGGTGGCCTATATCCCAACAGTTAACCGACTGCGGGGCTCGCAATTCGAACAGACCTCTTACCCAAACGAGGGGTGGAACAATATTCTTCCCACTAACTGTACAATTTTCAGTCGCAAATAAAATGACGACAAATATACGAACCGGCGTAGATTCGATAGACAAAGTAACCCTGCGCAAGTACGGCGGCCAGCCCCTGGATGATGTGAATCCTACCGTTCATCACGCAAAAAATAAAGCAGGCACCATTATGAGCAACTGGCACTAGTATTACAACGTCGGCGGATATTTCGAAAGCGTCAAAGACGTAACTTACCATGAACTCGCTGGAGAGAATACATATCTCAACACGCGAGCAGCGGGAGTACGAGCGAAATGACTCACGGTATCCCGTGCATTGATAACGACAACGGGCTTAGCACACTGGCCAAGACGAGCTTGTACACTGTGTGAGATGCCAGTATGAACGAGAGCGACAAAGTTTTCGGTCTGCGAACATACTGCCGGAAATGGTCAACGCTTCATGAATCGTATCCAATCCCCTTAGATTGTAAAGCGTCAGGGACTCTATCAAACTGAGGGCGAGCGGAATGCACCATAGAACCGCTACCTTAAAAGCATGTGTTGTATTACCAGACTGGATTCGTGAACAAATACTATGACTCACAAATAGCTTTGTGCGTAAAGGATCATCCTGATAACTGGAACGAATGCTCGGTAATCCGACGAAAGTGCGATAAACGTGGACCCCACTGGATGTAATAGTATAATCTGTCCAAGAGATTGAGATCGATCGTCCTCCCATAAAATGAACGACACTCACGACTGCACGCATATTATACCGTAAAACGCCGTCGTCAGGATGGTGGCAAAGTACACCGAAGTGTACAAAGATTCGAAATATTGTGTGACGAGCGGATCTCGTTCCATCGTGACTTGTAACGAGCGGCTTTGATTTACCTGCAGTGGCAGTCGCCGGAGGTCAAGATCTGTAACTGAGACTCAGATGAGCATTGAGCGCTGGTTCTTATACACATGTCGGAAGCGATCGGACGAGGTCGTGAATAAATGATCCGAGCCGCATCAAGGAGAATTTTATCAGATGGGGACGTGATGTCATCCCTAATCTGATTGTTTGTTGAGAAAGGGGACACGCCTGAGACGATCTGGGGAAGGAGAACTTGCCCCGAATGGCATAGCTAGGATGGAAAGGGGATCCGGCGGTCCATTTTGGAAAGGGAAAGATCGATACATGATTCAAGAAGGCATGTCAGAGCTAACCGTGTGATGCGACATGCGAGAGCCGTCCAGGAATTCATCTAACGCTATAACCCCGCGCCATGGCCCATGGGGAGTCGCTTACTTCCGGGAAATGAGGAAATGAGACCTACGTGCCAGCTCCAAGTTCAATCAGGCCCGGTCCAACTTGAACGTCACGGATCGATACCTCGTCGATGAGACTCGATGATGAACACATGGCTGATTGCTTGAGCACGTTTTGTTTACATAAAGCAACTCCAACCCGATCCGAGTCGCGGGTGTGCAGGTGGAACATGCGGCGACACCTCAACTCGAAGCTTGAAGGCCTCACGTGTTAATTCAAACCAACTTGGGTGGTCGTCATGCGAAACAATTATCACGAGGTCAACCATAAGTGTTTCAGGCATGTGTGGAAACCTTCCAGAGTCCTGGAGTTTCTGTTTCGCAGCAGCCAATCGCGTATCATTGTCCAATGGCGCGATTATTATGTAAACGTCGGTGCGCCGTAACGAGGGTAATCGGGCCGGTGCAGGGAAAGCGCGCTGTGGCTGTCCTGAACGTTCAGTGGACGGGCGGATAGCTGTCAAGATCGAAGTTCCACTCTTTCTCGATAGTTGTCGAGAAACTGAAGGTTCATTTTTACAGCCTGTCGGACGAGCGTACTGTGGCTTCGCTCGTGCCTCGCTACGCCAGAGTGCGCGTCATCGGTTTATTACATTCTTGTTTTCTTGTGGTTTGAACCTCACTGAACAGTTCTCGGAAGATACAGCTTCATATTTCACTCTAATAAAAAAAACACCTTTCTATGTACATTGTATCTTCCTCCCGAGGTTCGAAGATCGCGCCAGCACCCCCTCCCGGAATTTTTCTCCAACTGAACAGTGAACACATTTTGATTTTTTTCTCGTGTCAGGGTGACATTTTGTACGTGACATTGGATGGTTTCGCATAACGACTATACTTGCCTTACTTGTTTGCACTCATAAGTAGCGCTCCGTGACGATCCAGAGCCGTTCTGCGGCTCGTTGCCGTGGAAGGCGCCCACAAGCCCACCCCTGGCCTTCTTCCTACTGGAGAGACAGCCTGAGCTATACTGACACATATTACCAGAGTATGACGATCAATGTTTATGACAACCACAAATAGAAAAAAAGGAACGGATAAATACACAATAAAATGGCTACATGATCAACTACTACACACTGTAGTACACAGGGGGTATCGGCGAATATGGCAAAGTCAACATCCATCATATCTGAACCTCTTCCCAGCTCACACTGCGTTCTCCAACGTCTCCATCTGTAAACAACATCGTATCCCGCTACCAGGACGAATTAGCGTCAAAGCACACTGTGACCGTTCGCGACAGGGAGGAAACGCAAATGACGACTTGCATCGTGAGAACTTACCTGAGGGGCAGAGGAAATCGACATCTTTTCCTCTCTCTGTCTTTCCGTCAAAATCATGATGGCATCTATTCCCCGCGACCCTATCACCTGCTCTGTGTCGACATTTTGCCCTGTCGTTTCGCTCCGAATGTATTGTCTTGCGTTCAGGTTCGCGAGTACCGTGTTACAGTAGGCAGAGCAAAGCGGGATTGCAAACACCATACTAATCGATTCCGTCAGATAGGTGTGCATCTGTAGTGTTGGTTTCTGGCATGAGCGAAAAATCTAACAAACGTTGCCAGAACGCACCAAGATAATGGTCAAGAATGAAAACAATGCCGTCCATGAACCCGTATTCACCGAAAACAAAATCAGACGTTGCAAAATATGTG